>LUCH01017220.1:0-82023 GCA_013368495.1 Paragonimus heterotremus
AGAAAGGACTCCCTCGATCAATTTACAGGGACCAGCCAATCAGATTCGAGGTCAAAATTAGACAGCAACAGGGAACACCCCGTCAAACTGCAGATGGAAGACTGAAAAACTGTAAGAAATAGCCGATCAGTCGACGCGTCAAAGTTCAGTCGACAGGTCAAAGTTCAAATGCAACAATAATCAGCCAATGGTAAATCAGGTCAAAGGTCAAAAAACAACAGGGAGCGACCAATCAAAATTCAGATCAAAAGGTCAACTCACTCTGCTACATAAGAGCAGGCATCCATCGAACTTCACCAATCTCCACGCTCGAAAACTATACGCTAAAACAATTACGCACTGACGATGTCACCTCGCTTGGTGATGAAACGTTTGCAACCTAAATTCCAAGCTCGGCGAACATACCAATACCAAGATGTCCTAATGGTTTGATAAAATGGAGTCTTGAACCTGAGGGAGACCGTTCATGGACCCGACCCGGCACCTTCATAGAATGCTTCCAAGTAATAGGTTGAATCATCTGACAGCTTTTCTGCGTAGCCCCACAAACTTTTGACCGACAAATTTATCTACCATACATAACTTACCCAACACCGGTTGATTTGCCTGTTGATTCACTTCTACGAAATCCTGGTGCAATGACCGGTTCTACTCCATAAGTGAACAAAGTGCATACGTACTAATTACACAGGATCTGGAATGTACAACTTGGACACCACTTGTAAGCATCTACAGTGTTTGCGATAAAGTCTAAAGTTCACCGTTTTCTAGAAGCAGCGCTCGACGTGGGTTTTGCCCCTCTTCAATCATTTAGTAATTCACATCCTTGTCTATCAGAATGCGGTATTTGCGATCAATTGTGAGCGAGGACTAATACGGATGAAACATTACTAATAATCAAAGTGGCAGCCATCGCTTATCAACAACACGATTTCCGCATTTTAGCGCTGGCTATGTCAGGAATTTTATTTGTTAGCCACTCCTTCAGATGGCTTGGGTTGCGTATGATACGGAGGGTTGGGCAGTGAGTGGGCCTCAATATAAAATTTCCGAATCTTTGGAGTGATTTAACAGCTCGATTGGTAGAGCACTGGACAAGTTTGAGCATAACGTTTCTGTCGTGGAATAAAATCTACCGGAACTGCGTGTTTTATGCGAAATGCCTCCAGATAATATGGAACATCTGATTGTTGCTAAAAACCTACAAACCATCCCAACTACTACTAATCTCTAATGAATTATTCCTTCCCAATGAAAAGCCATTTTTACATTAATACATCAAGTTAATTTACTGAATATTGCTTGAAACAGTTTGAGTGCAGGAAGTTTCAGGTTTCAACTATATTATTCACAGTGCTATTCATAGACTATTCTGAAAAGTTATTTGCATATTCTAAAACGTAATTCATTGAAAAATAAAGCCGGAAATGTATGCCTTTTGTGATATATATTTCATGTCCAATATGAATAGAACCTGGTTAATTGGTAAGATTTTTGTTAATCGTAAATGAGCGGTTAAAAATGTGTTTTATAATCCTCAACAAATCTCATGATTCTCTGGAAACAAAACGGCTTGATTGCATATGTAACCTTTCCTATTTTATACTGAGTTTCTGCGAAATATAATAACCGGGGCGAATTTACCGATTATTTATACATCATAATAATACTGCTAACCATATCACAAGAATTTTTAGTTAGATATAAAATTGTCTGCGCATGGGACAATGAAGGTAGTCGTTATACATACCCGTAATATCAGTGCTGTATGATTATAGAAACTGGTTATGCATAAACGACGATTAATCATGAAAATACAATGTACTACTAGCACTTTTATCTCACAACATTGTTACCGTGTGTCAGTCCGCCAGTTATTAGTGACACTACCATCTAATATTTAATGTACTATGTATGTAATATACCCTGCTAAGCAATAGATTTACAGCTGCAAAATTTCTAATCGAAATGCCAGTAACAACTAACGCAAATTAATTGCAGTTCTCTTTAGATTTTATTCTGTTTATGATCATGTGTTATATGAATTGAAAAGAAAGCAACATTTTTGCTTATCCACTACAGTTTTCGGGAACACTTATTTTATTAATTCTGTTTTCCTACTTCTATTCTGTCGCGTCGACCAGCGGTTCGGTTTTCATCTTTACTTTTGTTTAGAGGTCAACTGTGTCACGCGGAAATCTGATACAAATATTTAGTTACGTGACCTTCAACGGTGGTCAAATTTCCTTTGTTTTAATCATTTGTTAGCCTGACCTTTAGTCCTTGCAATTTGTCATATAGTGACAGTTTCCTATTCAACAACACCCGTCTCCCACCCCCCCAAAGCGCTCAAAAGTCTATCTGTAAACTAGCCTCAAAAGTAGTGTGACTAGCGTGTTCGTTTGCGCTGTTGAAGTAAGTAACGACAGGCTGAAAAATAACTCGCTTCAAGACTCAGATAACAAGCAACTTGGCCGCAGTCCTTTCTTAGGTTAAAAACTTTTATCTGTTAATTAGTCTCAGATTCGTTTGCACTAACAAACGTAGATCACTCGGATTTGTTTGCCATTAGGTGAACTTCATTCATTGAACTATTTATTCTAATCTGAACTGATAACTAGTAAACCTCTCACTGAGGAAAATTATTGTAATCATTTGCCTTCCATTGGTATGACAATTTTTTATTACACAATAAACAGTTATTTTGTTAAGTGATGTACACCATGGTCATGAATAAAGCCTTCAGTTTATCGCTTCACACACACCACAAATAGGAGTATAAGCGGTTTGAATTCCGCTGTACGTACCTCATTAGAACGGACGATATATCTGGCATTTCATACAGACCGAACATCACCCACAACTGATCGCATCTGTCGCCTCCCTAAAGATATTCCAGTCGGCCCCTTTCTAAAAGAGCGGCTAGAATTGAGTTTCGCTCCTAATGGGGCTCGTCACTAGTGCATATCCTTGTCAGAAATCTCACCCAACCTTTTTCAAAACGAAGCACTAGGCTCCGGTTTCGCTCTGATTCGAGTTCCTCAGTAGTACATATTCTTGCCACGACCGGGACTGGAACTCCGACCACGCTTTCATGAATCGACCTTGTTACCACTGCGTCATTGACCTCACATCAGGCACGAGCGAATCATCATTTGGAAACACTCAAATACCTTTGCTTGTGAGTAATGATCAATTTGCCGGATCTCCACGGGAGGAGAAAAGGTAACGGTTCTATTAACGCCAATCGATTACCCATCGACTAGAACTTCTCTTCAAAGTGAAATCACAGAACTCACTAACTTGTTGAGCGGTATTTTGGTTACTGATGAGTATTAGGGGATTTTGATTTTTCATCTGTCCTTACTGGACATACCCCAACTAATAAGACCCGTCTTTACACAAAGACGCACACAAACCAACATATGTCCTTAGGTTCAGTTTGTTAGTGGGGACAGATATCGCTCAGACATTTACCGGAAAATCAGATCTGGAAGGAAAAAGTTACATGCAATCGTAATGACGAATAATTTAGAACATGAAATAGCCATCGGTTGTACTTTTGGTGACATTATGTCAAAGCTTGCAGCAATCCGTTGACGAACAAAAAGACTCCGTTCCCCGACTAATCTAAGCGACTCACATGGGTAATAGATCTCCCGCTTAATGTTGGCTTTTTCTATCACAGCTCAGCAAAACAAACAAGCTGAGGCTTAGATGGTTTCAGTGTTTTTGATTAGTGGTAGAAAATGAACATAAATGAAGGTTTTGCTTTTTACATGCATCCTAATTTACTGACTAATGTACACGCAAGGCCGTTTCATGCCGTTCGAAATCCAGACCGTCGGATCTTTTCTCCCACCAAAAAGCCCATTTATTCGGTTAAAGTGAAATACCCGTTGCTATCTGTCCACAAGAATATTCTACACAGTACTATATAATGCCAATTAGAACACCCTACTTTGAATCGGCTTGCATTTTTTCATAGTGGGCAATCGTAACTATCCGTAACAACCTCAATTTTCAGGTTCAGTTCATCTCCCACTAAGTGGAAAATTTCTGGAGCGTCTTTGCAAATGAGGTAGTTTTAACACGTCCGTGAACAAAAAAGGTAGCCAGTAATCAGTAAGCGTGTACGAGCCAGACATGACTGTTTGTCCAAGCATATGAAGATTGAACTCAGTAACGTAGGTTAGCTTGGATTGTATGTTAAACGGACAACAAAATCAAAATCATCAGCTTACTCTAAGTAAAGCTAAGGGGACCTGTGTGAACATATTCCTTGGTCAGGCTCAACTCGACCAGTTAATCGCAAAATATCGTCGGTCAGTTCTTCTGTGCAGGTGAGGTACACATCTGAGTCAGCTGCCTTGAACTCAGTAAAATGTTAGGACTTCAAGGCCAAACTTGTATTCTTCCTGAAACGAATGATTTGATACTTATCTCATATTGGGTACACTGACCTGGGTTCAGTGTACCCAGTAGGACAGTCGTATCACATTCGTTTTAGATGAAAATCGTTTCAAATATCAACAAATCCCTCGTGGTCGCGCATGGTGGAGCGTATACTATTTTACAGTTAAATAACAATGCACAAAGAAAGCAAAGTCAGGAACTGAAAAATTTCTTCTTTTGGGTTCAGCAAAACATAAAGGGAGACGAGAAATTCATTCAACGGAAGGCATACGAGTCACTGAACATTAATTTAAAGCAAGTAACGACGCGCTAAAAATTATTACTTCAGAGTTCTCGAGTATGTGTCGTTAGTAACAAGCAAAATAGGGATGTTTCATCACAGAAGACTTGTCGTTTCTCAGATTTGTGCAAATAGATTAGTCAATCCGCCGCCCACTGACTTCATTCACAACTTCTCAATCTAAGGTATGTCAAGTGCTTTCAGATAAGTTGCACCTACTCTCATTTTCAAGGGTTGGAACGGAAATAGTTCAGCATAACTTTGCAGGTAGCCGAACTTTCTCTGATACAGGGGGCGACGAAATGTGCGTTAGGTGATTGCTCCGTTGAAAATTCACTGCCTCCGAAATTCTTCAAATCCAACTGTAAGAGATCCGTAAATAACATATTTCTGAGGCCTTTTTGTTGGCCACTTCTTTCTACACGTCTTTAAACGTTTTGGCGAAGACAATCACAGAACCTCGATAGTGAAACAGAACAATTATGTCATACGACAAAATATTAGGCAACCTGAATTTCCGTTACATATTTTCTGCCAAAATGTCAGCAGCAGTCAATGGTTTGTACAAAAACAATTTTTAGAAAGTATTAAGTAGTTCAAGTGTAGAAGAGTAAAGATACTTTTGTGTGGGAATTACGATAGTGGTAAAATAAGGGACAACATCAGGGTCATCACGGTAACATCAACGGTGAAACTTCATTCGGTTGCTCATCACTTCTTAATAATTGTTAAAACTGCCTTACAATGTATACCAATGACATGAAAGTGAATCTGTTGTAGTGTTGCTGATCATCGTCTGATTGGCGTTTCATTTTGAGCCTATATTGTCCATATCTAACGACGTGGTAATGAACTGGTGCACGTAGAAATAAGGCAGCTTTCTGATTTCCAACGAGTGTAAAAGTCTTAAAGAAGTGCCGCCGTACTTCAGAAATCTAAAGAATACTTTGCAAATAGAACGAAAGAAGCGGACACGTTTGTTACAGACTGAAAGATAATTAGGGTTATGGTTAGCTGTGAACATGATAGGAAACTTCTCCGATCTTAGTTCGATACACAAAACGTTTGTTTTCTAAGCAACCGTGCCTTTTACTCGGACAAACGTTTGAGATTGCATCACTGGCAAATTAGGGAAGGCACTTCCTCGAAGCAGCAACACGTTTAGTATTGTCACATGAGTTAAGAAGCATTATTCTTAGCCTCCCAACGAGACACCGGCTGCTTCAACGATGATGAAATATGTAACCTAAAGAGATCATGAACGGAATAATTGCCGGTGTTACTTTCTGTAGTATGACTTGTATTTCACCAAGTGCTTTAGACGCGGCGGACTGCCGATCTGTTTCACATTCCTGTCATTTTGAATGTGTGTATTTTTTCCACTCAAGCAAAGATAATAATCTTCCGGTAAGATAGGGCACGTATTCACACGCCACTTATTACTGTGCTGGCGTAGCGACTCTCAGCCTTTGATCTGGCAAACCTACTGTTATCATCTCAACCTCACAGGAAATTTTGGAGTTTAGTAGCCTACTAATTAGGGAAGGACGCAGTGGTGTTGAGTCAAACTGACAATTGTTTTGAACCGCGTTTGTGAAGATGTTCGGATATTATATTCTCCTCCTGAGATCACTTCAATTTCACATGTGACAGCACTTAAGCGGAATGGCAGTGTCAAACTGTAATTAGCACTGATGGTGGAACATCGTGGTACTTCGCTGTTCGATTTATTTATTACGCTGCTGAAGGGATATCCGAAGTTCGACGGCTAGTTTTCCGGCTGGATTTAGATCAATAACGTCGATTTACACATTTTCCTGTGGGGTCTTAATGGGTTGTTTAATAGTGTTTTACACTGCGGACTACGAAGTGAGGAGCAATGCACCATGCTTGTTAGCACAAACTATAGTAAATTATACGGGGGTATGCATGGCGACTTTTTTAAATTACCCAAATCTTGCAAAAACAATCACTCACAGAACGTCAGTTCTTATTCACACCATTCTAACTGTGATGGTTAGTGCTTAGACGGTCACAAGCTCAAGGTCCACAAATGAAAGTGAAACTTAGGATTGAATGCTACGGAGTATCCACGCAGGTCTTCGTACGGCCTATGGAATAATGTTGAAAGTCTGACTTACAGTGAATCACCTGGGAAGAAACCACGGACGACTTTACGCTGTAGGCTTTTTTAATATCTCCAGCCGTGCTGAATTTAAGCAAACAAAGGCAAATAAATATGCTTGTGGACCATCGCTAAACAGGACATACTTCCCACCACAATTCTTTAAAGACGCATCGCAAGAGAGTTATGAAGGTAGAAATAGACCCTTACCCAAGAGTACTGAAATCATTAGGTCGTTTCTCAACATGCTACAGATCTCTGGGAGAACACTGATTCTTAGCCTAGATAAAGCTGTCCACACCTGGTTGAACACCAGTTGATATTCATCTGCTCACCTGCATAAGGAACTTACCACTGAGTGGACACTGTAAATCTACGTGTGAATGAGCACACCATCTTGAGGATAGAAGTTCTGTCAGTTTATTTCATTGCCTAACTCTTGGGCCAAAAATGGTTTGTTTGAAATGTTCAACTTTACGCCCGGTCAACAAATTTGTATGAAATCTTAAATGTGGTTTCGCCTGGCCAACTTGGAGAAACAATACATAACATCTGGGGCAGATGGTTGTGACACCTTGTGACGAGTTGGAGCTTAGTTACAGAAGTATTAAACTTCTCCATAACCCACCCACTGTAATCATTAGACGTGTGCCTGCTCATCTGTTTGCGTTTTGTATCGACTCTATGCATGTTTGTCTTCTGGTTGTATCCGTGCTCGGTGTTGGCATGCTGCACGTCATTGTTCATCGTCACAGTAACTGTTCTTCTTTTCACACTTGAATTAGCTTTTGTTTCACTTAGGTGATGTTCAATAGCTTTCATTTCTCAACCTGGTTGCTGGAATGCCTAAAAGTTTACCACATCTCTCAAGTGAGCAGTTTACTATTTTGCCCTGTGATTTACCCTAGTTGGTTTTCTCGTTTCACTGAATTATATTGTAATCAGTTTCAAGTCAGGTACTCTTCATGACAGTTCTTTCATCTGTGTATAATACGGTGTGTACGCGTGTATTCGCACGGTAGTGAGGTTAAGAACCCTATCGTCAATTATCACTTTGGTCGGTCTGTGTCCTGCTCGAACAAAGCAAAAACCAAATGCCCGTTCCATTTTTCACCGTCTGGTGTCATATTCGGATCCATTTCATACAAAACATTTCTTACGATAACTTCACTGTTTACCGTGCTGGACCATATATTCGACAAATAAAACTGTGCAGGAGTCAGTTCACTCTACATTCACTGCGCAATACTTCTAAAGTCTTCTCTGTTCAGTCCGTTAAAATTCAATCTAGTTTCGATCGATAGTTTATGCAACAGTGACAATTCACCGGAAAAATTTTACTATTGCACAAAAGCCTGACAGGCAACAAATCGTTCAGTGGATCTGAAAACCTACAGACACATTGGAATTAGTTTGCTGGACATGATTTCGCTCCAACTCCGTATCTTACCATTAAACAAAAATAGTGGAATAGTTTAATATAAAGGCTTTACTAGTCATAGCTTGTCTAGTTTTTACAAATGTTCTTTGACAGCAAGCGCTTTCAGTCACCAACCCATAAACTTTGCTTGGCCAGGTCTGATCTTCAGAACTGATTTCAGCCGGTTTCAAGCCAATTAAAAATGAGATTTTGTTATCAGCTACGCTTTAACGGCAGATGTCGATCCATCATTTAGAAAGTGGTAACTTCCGCATGGAACACTATTTCAAGGTAGATGAAAAATGTTGACCTGCTTTATGAGCGAAATGATTAGCATTAGAAAAGTGTTTTTAAGTCCACCTGTCATATAAATTTACACTCTGTTTTTTCGCTGTAGATGACGATCTAACCATCCTACTCTGTCTTAGATTAAGGTTGGGGCATTCTGCCGTGTATTTCTTATATTTTCAGTTGAGGTGGAAGGTTACAAGGAATAGTTTTGCGCCCCAAATGCCTCAGTGATGGTGATGTAGTTACGCTTGCATTCTTTATTTAAAGTTATTTGTAAAGTTTCATAAAAATACACGCAGATTCCTTCAGTTTTAACATTGGCGATTGATTGCAAGCAGTTATCGTCCAAAATTTATTTACAGTGAACGTCATACGTATTTTTCGTAAACGTATTATCATGCAAACTTCACTTGCTTATTGTCTGTACGACGTAACGCTGCCAAAATCTCATTTCTCGACATTAATATCTTTTAATGAGTTAAATCTGATTAATATTCTAATTATTTCAATTTTGGCGAGCCTCGAACATTAAAACTTCACTGAGTTGTTTCGCAACCTTTGCTGTAAAACCTCAGTATGATGGACTAAGATTTCGTAATGGCTGATTTTATCATTCAAACAAACCACTGTTCGAAGCAAGTGATTTTGAAGCTGTTATCTTTATGTCAGATATCAAAAGTTCCGTGCTTTTGTTGTACCTAACCAACTTTATTAGGCAAAATCTTGTACACACGAATCACTGCCCAGTGGAGACAAATACATGACATGAAAAACTGTTTTTGACGCCAGCAACTGGTTTCATCTCAGGCACAGAGTCGACAATACTTTTTTCTACGATCTGTAGAACACATGTGTTCACTTTCTATAGTAGACCAACAATGAAACCACTTTATCATTATAGTAGCAGTCTGACGTATGCTGCTGTTCAGAGCATGATTTGCTTAATAAAGTCCATTTCTTGCGAGCTATCCATGCCCTACACTTCACACCTGATAACGTTCGTACATCGGTGCAAATTCCTTAGCAAATTCACCGAAAAAGTGCAATGGTGCTACAATATGAGAAGCTGAAAAAAATAATCGTGCAAGATAAAGGGAGAGAAAAATATGGAAGTGCACCGGTATACGCAGAGACTTGCAACACGACCGCCATCGTCTTCTGTTATTCGTTATATATGCTAGCGTTTCCAACTAAAAGTGTTGTTCTTCCTTCATATCTAGCTAAAAAGTTTGGAGTGCCCTACTGGAACACCATTCGTTGTAAGTGCTATCATGTTCCGAACATAAGTCGCACGCTAGCCAACAAAATGCCGCTTTCAACTTAACCCACCATTCGTAAACAAAACTTGGTGCGACAAGTGTGAGATGACATTCGCGAGATGTGGGTGAACTAATGAAACTTGTAAAAGGAAGTAATTATGCTCAGAGGTCGACAGAGTTCATCTGCCCAGAAGACACGTTGATGAACGTCATTACTGTTGATACGAGGTTTTCACCACGACCTGTTAAGGCCTCCGATAAAGCGATGGACAATGGTGAGCACTCTGTGAACGTCCTCCGCGCAAGTGGAGCAGAACTTGCAACCGTCTAATAAGGCTGCTCTTAAAGCGATGCTGCATACGCGGCTTTTCACAGAGATACTGGCATCATGCAGATGACAGAGGTACCGTAATTTGCCAAACGTTATCCAAGCCGTAGTTTTAAGATATATGATCTCGTTACGCGTTCCACCACTCTCGAAACAAATCCCAAGGTACACGACCCTCTCGATTACTTACAACAGCTTACCACCAAGTAGAAGAGCTGGTGCAGGATTTTGATAATCTTGCAAGGGTACCGTGCACTTAGTGGGTGAGAAGGCCACATCACACTGACGCATAGAATACTTTAGTCTGCCTAAAATGTTCTGGGCTTCATGATAATCTCAAGGATCAGAGCAACATCTTCCGCATATTCTGTGTCTGGAGGCTTTGAAATTTAAGACACAGAATATGCGGAAGATGTTGCTCTGTTCCTTGAGATTATCATGAAGCCCAGACACAATGTGTTTGGATACTTCCCAAACAGATGCCATCACCGACAGATAGTCCCCGAGTGCAACTGTGTCAACTGAACCAAAAGCCAATTTGTTGTCCAGAAAGACGACTGTCAGTCTTCTAGATGGATGATGAAGTTCAATTATCTGGAGTAGGGTAACTGTGTGATTAGTTCAGACAGCGCCAAAGCACAAACCAGGATGCTCTTTACGGATAAGCTGTCCGCAATTTTCGCTCAGTTTTTCAACTAGAATTGTCGCAAGCAGCTTAAAAGCAGTTAAAATCAGGTTAGTTCGTAGTCATTTACATAAAAAGTGCGCGCCCTTTTTTAAAATGATGATAGTCAGCTAAATCTCAGTCATTTGGTATGAATTTGTTGGACTCTTTTTAATTAGGGCCAGGCCATCGTATACAAAAACGTATGGCGTGACTCATCAGAGTCGGGTTCCCCGTGAACTTTACCTTGAGTGGGTCTATTTTAGCAAAGGAATGTGAAACATCAACAGACCAAGGAGCACAGGCAGGGCTCGAGAGCTTAGTCAGTGATTCAGGCAGCCAGTAGAACTGCTGCTAGAAATGTTGAAAACCGGCGTTCGAAGCCTTGCTGCAGGTGACGAATAGACCCATAAGTGACTTCATGTACTAGACCGCTTGTGCCTGACATAATGTTGTCTGATACTTGAATCAGATAGGAAAACTGTCGTGAAGCTTATTAACATCGGCTTTTTGTACTTAAATAACCGTTTGTATTCAACGTTTCTGCTGACATTCTGTCATGAACTCGCCGCTAGATGGAATATTCCGGCGGACGTCATGAAGTTTCGGTGATCGCATAAAAGCCCAGCGATTGATGACTGAACGAACAGCAGTACTATGTAAGAAATTACCACACTTGTGCTTCACGTGTCGTATATGCCCAGTGTGTACCATTTTCTTCTGGTGCATGGGGCCCTGGGCTAGATGCAAGCGCGCCCTGGTGAGCTCATACTGCTTGTGACTCCGTTAATTTAGATATGTCCATTATTGTTTGAAGTCAAAGTGGCCTTCCACAAAGCAGCAGAACGAACTTTGCACATAAAGGTGTATGACTGAAATCCAGACAGATACTCCATATTGGCTTGCAACTTTTGAAGGCATTCACACCACAGAAAGCTGACAATTACTGAGTCACTGTGAGTTCGTGCTCGACGTAGTGACTGTAGTCGACAGATGGCGAACGGACGAGTAGAACGTCAGGAACTAGTACTTGCTTAAAACAGACTGTTATTAGCACAGAGTTATAACAAACGTTCATTATTGTATGTTCGACTAGTATCATAAGAGTGTGAGTCATCTTAGTAATGTTAATGGGCACGTGACCTGCCTAATTAAATGTTCAAGCCCCCAATCAGTGCCACAATCCTCGTGCACGAAAGTTTAACAAGTTTGTGATAAAAATAATCTTTGAATATGTTTGCACAACACTGTATAGAGGCATATATCACAGCAGCAAACAGATAGCGTTTGTGATAGGCTTTAATCGTGCTTTAACAGTATCTTTGGTCCAAATAGCACAGTGTCCGCTGTCGACGCATATTTGATCATGTAGCGCCTTTTGCGTTCACGCTGAAGGTAACTGCAACACCAACTTTGTTGGTTGGTCGGGCCTGAATATGTTCAGACACGCGCACACTGTACGCGCATAATGAAATAGTCAGATGAGCTTGCAGTTGCACGACTGAACCCGAATCCTGAAGTCGTGTTTTAGAAAGTCAGCAGATGCCAATGTGGATAGCCTTCAAAGCACGTAAAAGAGTTGTCTTTTAATTTACTTGCAAGTGTTCACGCAGTGAAGGTTAAAAGTCAGAATAGCATTTGAGAAAAATGTTGGAATGAGTTTCTTGAGAAAAAGATATCGCCTCTGAATTTGGTGTAATATCTTTTTTGCTATAACTTCCGTCAGCAGCAAGTGGTCCGATCTGTGGTGTTTTGGCGACAAAAGGCCGCAGTATCATTAATTAAAGTCGATTAAAAAAAAACTGAAAAATTATTAGTTTGTTGGGACGAAACTTAAAATGGAGGCAATGTCTGCTGCCGATCCATCTAAAAATTACTACGTTTGTAACATAAAACAAAATTCTTAACTAATACACGTTCACGGATTCACCGTCTTAATAGTCCGAAAATTCACAGTGGTAGACGGATTTGATGCAGAATATCTGTTAACGTATGGTCTAGTCATTCAAGCTACCTGGCACATCTCACGTACTCATTGGTGACGATGATCTCCATGATGATTTTCACGCTGTCTAGGGGATTTGCCTGTGGTTAGTGGAGACTCGATTTGTCCTTACGCCGTATGAAAAGAACGCCAGACAACTACATATCATTTTTGTGACATCCGAGTCCACTTTTTGGTCGGATAACTTATCTCACATTGTAGTATCGTAAAATACCTTAAACGACAGTTTATGAGAGACCCGGCTGCCAAATGTTAACCCACCAAGCTCTAGTAGCACTACCGCTTATCGTCCGCAAATGATTACTTGCCGGGAACACCTCGTTGATTTAACAGATAGGCTACATGTAGAAGGCCATCTCCGATTCGTTGGCTTGGGGACGTTCCTGGTAGTGTGCAGGTATTCAAGTCGTTTACCCGGCTGGTAGATTTTCTGATTTCTACAAATGAAAATGGCATGAGTGGCATATGGTTAATGATCAAACTCTGCCGACCTAAGAGCCTTGCTGGACATGGAATAAACGTCAAAATTACCTTGAAAGTGTGATAATAAATATAAGGCTGTAGGGTTTGTCTTTTACGTAGTACGATGTACAGTCTTAGTCCAGCAGACGCGCCTACCTGACAAACAGAGACGACCGAGAAGTCTGTTGTGTGCTTCTGATGCATTGTAGCCACAAAACACACACTTGTCTAAGCCTACAATGTGAAACTGTTGTGTCATCCAGGATCTTGGGACAGACTGTATGTCACTACGCTTTTTAACACCAGCCATCAACTGAAGAATCCGCTAACCTTGACTTAAGCAGCAAACCGCATTAGCAAATGTCTAGCTAACTTTGAAGCAATGGATGTAGTTCGACTTCTTTCCGAAACCATTTTTTAATTTGATCCCATTAGGAACCTACTGCTTTTCACAACTCTGAACGTGAGTGGAATTAATATTCGTTCTTGAAAAACGTTTGGCATGGTTGAGTGATTGATTTATTCCAATCTCCTTCTAGCCTTATTTTATCTGAAAATATGTACCCGAGGAAATTGTCAGGCAGTGTATGCTCATCGGACTGTTCATTGCAATGCTGTTAAATGGACTATGAACATATGCGTCAAACTCGCGAATAATTCCTCAGCCTACAGTTAATCATAGTCCATAAGGCAATCAACGGGAAGATGTGAGATGTAGGTTTAGCATAATGAAGTTACATATAAAACAAAGAAGGTCATTTCTTAGACTCTGCTGCCCTGTTTGCTATCATGTTACCCAATTGCAAACACAAAATAATGGTGTTTATTGGAGCAATACTAGCCGAGAGCTGTACGCCTTTTCTCTGTTGGTTGAAGATGCTGCCTCAATCAAGCTGGTTGCCGATGACCTGAAACCGCTTACTTTAATCTGCTGTGCACGAGTGTCGTTCGTTCTTTTCACTGTTTCCCCACCGTTTGCCGAGTTTATATGGTTAAATGCTCCGTGCAACTGACTTATAAGACTGAACAATAGGTTTGTGTCTCAGCATTTTCACATGTACTATCAAACCTACGATTATTAATCTGAAGTTGGTTTAGAGAAAGTGTACAAAACTAATAACAGTAAACCACTATTTGAAAGTTTATGACTTGTTAACCTCCAGGTCTCAGTTGCCTCCATCTTCGTTCATATAAATTATCCGTAACTCCTGCTCCTACCACGTAAATAATGATGGCATTTTGCAAGCGGTATTTACAGTTGTTTTCCGCCTCGATGTAGAATAAAAATGTAAGTGAATTAAACTAGCTCATCGTAGGTGTTTAATTTAGTTTTATTACAGCATAAATGAGAATAGTGTCAGTTTGCGGTAATCTAATTTTAATTGCGTAAATAAAATTAAATTGCACAATCAACTTTCAGCCTTCTTAATTCAATAATGTCAACTTTTTTTGAAAAATCGCAGATATATTCAGAACAACCCAAGCAAATCATACACTTTCGGTAGCTTGAGGGAGAAGCATCAAAACTCCCCCATCTAAAATCGATTACCCTATAAACGTGTAGTTTTCAGTGGAACGGCTTTCCAGCCGCAAGTGGTTTTAAAGGTTTTGATTGAAGAACTACCTGGATAGTGTACAGTCATCGTCTCATCTTTGTCCTTTAAACAAATAATCAGGGTTGGTGTATTAATTGACCTTCAATTGTTCTACCTAAAGTTTATCATCCGTTTGATAGAGATTTCTCAGTTTGTCATAATGATCCATTTTAACAATAAATTGAGAGCTGCAGTTAGAGAAGCAGGCTTGTTTAAGTTGAAAATGTTCGTTTGCGTAACACCCACTAAATTATCAGAGTCCATAAAAATGCTCACTTCTTGTCTAATCTATTTTGTCCAGCGTCAAATCCGACACAGCATTTTGATCAATTAAACTTATGCTGAAACATCAGAAGTATAAAGAATAGTGCAAGTAGTGGACTCGAGTTTCGCTCCTGTTAGAGCTTGTCAGTAGTGCATATCCTGGCCACTGTCGGGACTAAAACTCCGGTCAAGCTTTTCAGGAGGCAACCGTGTTTATCATTGCGCCATTGACCTTATACTAGGCACGACCGAATTATCATATATGAGCGCTCAGCCACTTTCGCTTGTGAATAATGATCAGATTGCCCCGGCAGTATCGATAGGAGACAGCAGTTGTATTTTTATCTCCAATTGGTGGCTCCTCGACTAGGATTTCTCTCCAAACTTAAATCAGTTATTATATCTCCTTTGAAAGCGATTGGACAACTTGACCATTACTCACAAGCGAAAGTGGTTGAGCGTTCACAGATGATAGTTCGTTCGTGCCTAATGTGAAGTCAATGGCACAATGGTAAACACGGTTGCCTGCTCATGAACATCGTGGCCGGAGTTCTAGTTGCGGCAGTGGCAAGGATATGCACTAGTGACAAGCCATAACGGGAACGAAACTCGAATCCAGTAGTTCTTTTCAAAAAGGGGGCCGACTGGAAAGTTTGTGCGAATGCGACAGCTGCGATCAATTGTGGGTGATGTCCAATTCATATGAAGACCAAACTCCTCTACTACTCATCAGCAATAGTACAAGCAACAACTCCCAGTATTTTCCACGTGGAAGCTTTCTAACAGTTCTTGTCCTTGGAATGTTACATATAGTATTTCGAAAACGTATCTCCACATGTATGAGCACATTTCGTTTTGTGAACAGGGAGCACGTGTTGTTCAGTCACATCGGTTTTCTTAAACCCCATGTTTACTGGGACTGTCAGGAACTACGTTAATTTTAATTCCACTTATCCTACTCCAACTTTTTGGCGTGGTGTCTATACAATAAAAAACTAAAACAATGATGACATCATTATACGTTTAACAACCTACTTTAATTTCCCTCGATATGCATAAAACATAATGATGCGTCGTAAAATACCAAAAGTATATCAGGCTGTGCGCAGCTTATGTGTTTTGGTTTTTATTGCAATAAGTCTACAGCTCTGTTTATGCAACTGTGCATCATAACTTACAAAATATATAAACGTAACCATGAATAATTTCCCAACAATAACATTTTTATTAGGGGTAACTTCGAGCTAATAATAATTACGTTATTTCAATAGTCTAAGCAAAAACATCACACTGACATCTCTGACAGAGTAAAGGTGCATACTGAATCAACACGATCATTAATATCAGATCTGAGCAAACCGACCTCGTTTCCATTCAGAATGTGTTATTGGCGACATCCTCGAAAGTTTCTTGAACGATACGGACACAGTGATGTATAACTACAAGTAACAGTGATCTAACATGATATCTTCCAGATGTAGACAATGTTTTATGAGCAGTTCAAAAAACTCACAACACAACACCAATATCATGTTATTCATACGACCTATTGTCTGTTTTTTTAAGGAATAAGGCTCTATTGGATACCTGTATATGCGACCATCGCCGTCTACCAAATGTGAGTACTGATCATAATTTGTTACTCGCAAGTTTGATAAGGTATAAAGATTGACAGCTGAGTGGTCAAAACCACGACAGTATTGTGGTAGAGAACGTGCTTATCACTTCGGCCTAATAATGCATTTCATTAACTAGCAGGGAGTAAAAAGACATCCAGTCAGTTGTTCTTCTGCACAGCTGTGAAAACTACCACCAGGTGACAAAACATCATCAGTTCTTCATTCCCAAAGACTTTATAGGAGTAAAAATGTAGATTGAAAACAATATCAGCATAGTCTTTGGGTTCTCAAGTGGCTTGAGATGTAGAAAGTAGGCCTTTGGCATAAGCGTCAGAGATAATGTTTAGTTCAGAAAGATAGCACATAATGGTGTGTGCCTGACAGAAGAGAACTGATGCATGGATAATGCATTCTGATCTGCACATGAAAGAGACGTGGTTCCTACCTGACAATGTAAAAGCAATAACATCGACTGTGCTTATCAACAGCAGCGTCTGTCAGTGTTAGCACAATAGGAATGACAAAGATACTGACTGGCGAACAGATGAATAGTAAGGAGGTCTGGCTGCCCAGTTGAAATTCTTTGATAAGATAACACTGCGTAAGCGAATTGTGTCTAACTTATCCTTCACCATGCTTCCACGATGCACTGAACTTGTTTACTGTCCGGTGCATATTATATCGTATATCAATAATATGGCTTAGGCTCAAATTGTGACTAGGTGTGCCAAAATTATGTCGATTTCCGATTTTCTTATCCCGCCTACAGGCCCTTCCGAATAACGCGTTCATATCCGCCAATAAAGCCGTCTTTTGCTAATTTTAATACTCTTTGCTGCCTAAAAGTATTACAAGGAGTGGAAAACTTTGCTTTAGCGGTGACCAGTTATTTTGTCATTCCTAAACAGATTTAGGATACAGGCGCTTGTTTGTCGTTATCACACTTTTTGCTAATAATTTTTCTGTTCGATTTTGGAGTCCACGGTTGAATAGTCCACCGTTAGATTCTTTCTGAAGTGTGGGAAGAGAAACGAGTGTATATACTGCATAATGACCCCAGAGTGTATGGTGGCTGTTTCATTAATTTCTTACTGTTTACTCGGAGAATCAAACGATACCGTTACAGAGAGTTCTGATGTGAGAAAACCATCACTGAGGGGATAACGTTGAGAGGAATTATTTTTATTTTAATCTTGTTGATATTGCTGTTTTCTTTCAGAAGCACACTGCCATTGGACTTGTCATAATAGTCCTTCCGATCCGGCCCACTGTTGACAGATCACTATAAGGCAGTGCGGAATTTTTGATTCAGTTGATACAGAGGAGCTGACATGACGCATTCAGAGTCTGCGTAGACTTTCTCCAACCTATTCGTTATTGCGAATCCATCGTCCAAAAAGCAGCAGCAGCAGCAGAAACATAGACAATCAGCTGAACATTCTTTTCTCCTCGTGTTTGAGCAAGTTCATACATATCCCGGTAAGTAAAGTGACGAAAGGACACCCTATATTCACACCATCTATTCCTTGATACGGTGGTCAGTAAAATATAAATTACACGTTAAATATACGCCAAAGAGACATCATTTTTAGAATTACTGTCGGAACCTGCATTCTAATCTCAAAGGTAAATACTAGTCATCATAGAGGATAGATGGTTTTTATTACGAGCATATCTGTGAAGGATTTGGTTAAACCAACCCAGCATGAAAACGTGGAATTGTCACCCAAATCTTTATGGCATTCACAAGTCTGATGATGTCATGTAGACCTTATTTTTTATAGGGGATACTGTATGAAAGGATCTCTTAGCAATTCATTGTGACGCCATGATAACAAGTATTGCATATACCTAACATCACGCTTGTTAGACGATTGGGCCTTTGGAAGTTGGCAAAGTGTATGTATAGCTAAAAGTTTTGAGTTTGCTTTAGTGTGATAAGTTTTTTAATTTTGAACATCCCTATTTAAAATGCTTCAAACTTTTCACTAATTGTTTCGTAATCATACATCTCACCTCTTTGTATTCCTCTGCCGGAATTCGCCGGATAAATTAGTGGATAGTTTGTTGAAATAATTGTCAACCTCTGAAATTTGCACAGTCCACGTCCACGCAACAGTTTAAAATTCCAAAATATTTTATGACTGGTGAACCCGTATGTATCAAGTGCAAAAGGTTTTGCGGACCATTATAACTGACCAGGTCGACTATGTTGTTAATTCGATATAAACATCTAGACATAGTTGAATGTTTCACTTGTGGAGATTACCAGAAGAACTCGACTGATATTTAGCACAGGTGTGAACATCGCATGCAGCTAAAAAGTACTGGTTTTCAACTGCCAATGCAAATCAATGTAATGCAGTTGAAACTGTGAACTCTTGCAATGCCCCCAGTTGATCTACCTCGTTCGTGTGAGCGAGGTATGGAAGCATAAGTTTATAAACTGTAGATTGTTATAAACACTTTTAAATTGTTATCAATTATTTCGGATTAATCAGGCTTATTTAGGTCTGATGTAGTTTAAGTAACATTTTTATACAATGCGATAATTACTTCTAGAAATTGAAGCATACCTGAGTGTCACCCTCTGTAAACTGGTTTTCGGGGAAGTTAATCCCCGCTCAATTTCGACCAAAGTTTTCTCTAACAGTAGAATAAACGATGCTTCAAAAACATAGAGCCAAATAGCAACCAATCACATTTTCTCACGAAAAATCTCACTGAGTCACAGAAGAAAACGGGAACAAAAATTGTTTCTACTACTTCTTCACCAGATCAGTACACTTATATATGGCCAGCAAAATCAAATCTACAATAGGAAAACCTCCACTGGTCCCCATAAAACTGTGAGAAATTTCGATAAAACTAGTTGATTCACACAACAGACGAGTCAATGGTGCTTGTGATGTTTGACTTAGAGATCCGTCCAGAGTTAGGTCACAGAGGTCAAGGTTGAAATTAAAGATGCGATTTTTAGCCACGCCAACTGCTGGGTTTGTGCGAGCTTCTTTTGAAAACAAAGAATCAGATTGTATAAACATATAACAATCGATTACGCGGTGGTTTTTACTCGTTAAACTATGCGAACAGCTTGTTTTGTGTGAACACGATACTCCGCATGGGCAAAGTATGTAACTACTATTCTGCCGATAATTATTGTCAAGCCAGTCTTGAGTCAAGCTTCACGTGGGCAAAAACACAGTCGTCCAAACTTCATATTTCGTTGTGCAGCAGCAGACGAGTTATCTTCAAAACTCACATTTATCAAGGAAGAACTACTGAACCATCTCTACAACTTCACCGCCGGGAAGGTGGGTCTACAAATCTGATGCGGTCAGGGGTTTGGTCTTTCTGTCATGATTTCTTGGTTGAATGTTAAGAGGATGCAGATGGCTTTCTTCTCTACCGTGATAATGGGATCGCCAGACTCTACTGCGATCACGTTTTGAGTTATAAAATGGCCGGAATAGCCATTTTTCCTTAAAACAATTAGTAAATACTCCCAATTCTTCTTATACTGTCTTTGAAAGACAAATTTCTCTTGCTGTGCTGGTAAAACATCGAACAGTGTTAATGAATTGTCTCAGCATCATACCCTTATTAAAATATGTGTACTGCCTAGTCTATGTTACCTTGCGAGGAATGGAGCGTTGAAGAGGACTATCATTTCGTTCTTCAGACTCACATCTAGAAAGTGAAACACGTTATTTCAATCCCTTTTAAAGGTGAATGTGACAGAACTGTGTCACTGTTGGTTCAACATCGGTTATATTCTGGGCCGACTGCAGCAGAGCGGGGATATCCGTTATCTACTATCTACTGCTATACGTGCTTTCGGTGACACAACTGACTTCTTAGTTTGCGGCCGAAAGTATCTGTTAGTAGTGGGTCTAGTGGGGACCCCATCACAACTCTGTCAGTTTGATGTGAAAACTTGTCACTGAACTTGGATTGCACATTGAGTATATAGCATAATTGAAGCTCTGTATCCGTTGGTGTTAGTGTGCTCAATTGAATATTTGATCGGTGGGCGTGCTCACAAATGAAATTAATGGTCTGCGACATGGAAACACTTGTAAGCAATGAATAAACATCTATGAAACACACGTACTTATTACGTGTCAACACTTCAATCTTGATATCAAAATCAAAAGTGTCGCATAAATTTTGTGACATTGGTTCTGATAGATTGGTTCGTATTGTTGTGTTATCCATTTTGTTGCCGCCTGCTAAGGTGAACTGTATACATCGAGGATAGAACTCAGTGTCTGGTTCACCATGTGAATCATTGGTAGACCATGTGGGCGGGGGATAACTGGGCTGGTCGGTTTTATTTGGTCACATTCAACTGCTTTAATTCTTTTTTTCCTGCAAAAATGGTTTCAGTCAATCTGCTAACTGATCCTCGATCAAAACAGTTTTGTTTCTTCCTCAACCATTTGGCCACATGTGATTCGGTCCGAAAGAAAATGTGACATTTTATCGACAACATTTTTGTCCATAATGACTGTCCCCTGGTCTAGGCGTGTTATTGGAATATCGTCACGTTTGCGAAGCGCTCGTATGACCTGAAGAAGTATGAGTGTTATCCGGCTTTTATGAGTCAAATGTGATTGACTGTATTGAAAGTGGTAATTAAATGAGCTTGATTTGAAATGCTCCGGATAAGACTTCGTAGTAGGAGACAGCTGGTTGGTCTGGTTATAGATATTTTAAAAACGAACCTCAATTTCTATCTGATCACATCTACGAGATGGACAACAAAACACCGGTATTAGCGGCAGCATTTGATGCAAAATATTTTCAAGCCTAATTTGCAACAAAATATAAACATACCTTACCAGGTTTACAGGAAACTGTAATTGAAGCTTCTGGTAACTAAGTCAGTCCACTGGTTTACATCGTCTTTTGACAGATTGCTTAGTAATGATTACCTGCACGCATTCTTCACATTCTTTCGAATCTTGTTCTGTTAGGTCATTCAAAACATGCTTTCGTTGGTTTGCATTCCATAAGAATTCAGTCTCATGTGAGTAGGCTGTACGTATTCAGTTCAGTGAATGGCGTTTGAGGAAATTTGAGCCCGGTTGAATACGACTCTTATGAAGAGCTGACCGAGCGCGTTTGGATCATTCGTTCCAACCCGTGCAACCATAAAGAAACTTGACCAATTTGCCCGTTCGCAAAAATTTAGTTTTTGAGCTTATATAAATATTTAACTCCTCAGGTGCCGGAAGATATTTGTTTTCTCGTAATCTCGCGGAGATTCCTGCTAAGTCTTGGGAGACAATAGTGAAAAAATATTTCTCAATCAATTCTTTTTCAGATCAATACGGTTATATATGTTCAACAAAATTAGGTCAATGTGAAGAAGCATCCTACTGGTCTGTATAATAATGTACAAAGTTCCACACAAACGGGTTAATCTATTATAACTATGACTCACTGGTGATGGTGGAAAATCTGTGAAACTATCCGTGTAAAGCTCTTCTACTGTGCTACACACTCAATGTGAAACCCATGTCCAATGACATGTTGTATCAACCCCGAACAGTTGCGATGGGGATTCCACTAAGCCTACCACTAATAGATATTTTCAGTAACTTCAGAACTGACTTCTTTGTCCTAACTATGAAGGGATATCTGAGCCACACATCACAAACACCAGTGTCCGGCCCTTTGAGTGGATTAACTCGTCTGTTTAATATTTCTTACATTATTGTACGGACCAGTATAAGTTTTCCTACTTTTGATTTGATTTTTTTGACCATATATATGTGTACTTACCTGATGAGGAAATGGTGGAAACATTTTTATTTCTGTTTTCTTTTACAATTTTTTTATCAAACATTTTATATTAGTATGCAATATATTTCATTGGACGTCTGCACCTTTCTTCAAGCAAACTGCACGTGATCTCCTTTATGGGCTTTCCGAATGGGTTGAAAGATATAGAGGAAAATTTCATTCGCCAATAAAAATTTCTAGTGGGGTTTCTTGTTAGCCACTGTTTTATCATCTTCTTATTCGAAGGAGATATTTTGTAACTCATTGTGTAATGAAACTGTGTCTACCTTTCAGAGTGACATTTCGGATAGGCACCCAGATTGTCTTACTTACAGACCCACAGTACAGCACATCAGGAAGGTTCCTTTTGTAAAATGGACTGATAAATCTGCTCATTACCAAATTTCTCGGTGCCTTGCCAACGTTGTATCAAGTATTCCGCAATACAGAAATGTTTGCCTTCTGGATTTCCGGTTTCGCTCTCTTTTGTATGCGTTAATTTGCAGCAAACTTGTTGCCAATTCGACATATTGTCAACTTCACAACAATCAATTTACCTCACTTTAGAGTCGCGTAACATCTGCGCTCGAAAATTTTCTTCTAACGAAATAAACTAGTTTTAAATGTGATGCCAGTTTGGGTGTGTTTCTTGGAAAAACACCATATATCATCCGGCCAAACCGCTGATTTATTTATGAAAACTTTGCAAAATTTCATTCAAAACCAACCACAAATGCAGTCAACTAATTGAATAAGGAAATGTTGATGGGGGATAGACAGAAGATGAAAGTTCGCACAGCGGTGGTGACCTTTAGTTTTGCGTTTATCATCTGTTACCGCACATTTTTCTGGAAGAAACATATGGCTTTCTGTAGAATTTCAGACTTGTTGACATTTACCATAAGCTACCTTACCCTAACAGATGTGAACTGAGACCATAATTGACGAATAGACACGATGTCATTTGAAAAATGTAAGTACATTTTAAAGCAACGGTTCGAAGGCTAAAGCTGAAAAGCATTAAAATGTCACTGTTTGGGTTTGGTGTAAACAAGTTTAATGTAGTATCAGGCTAGGTATGATAAATTGGTATATCATCTGACTGGTTTTCAAACACTATCTCAAACTGTGTTTCATATATGAACCTATACTTACCCGATCCTTTCGAATGTCAGAGGAAAATGAGGATAGTTGCACTTTTGTTGAAATTTCGTTCGCTGGATTGTCAATGCATGTTCACTCTCAGTATCAAAAGGAAATGGGGATAGTTGTAAAAATTCCACCTCCAAAATGACAGATTTCACGTCGGGATCGTTTCCATTCAAAACACCCATTAATCAACCATTGGATGTAGACACACGAAAAAGCTGACTTTTATGGCTAAAGCACGCCAAAAATATTTACGACTGACCATACGAAGTGGTGAACATAAAAAAATGATGATATTTGGGAATGGAAAAGTTAAGCAGTCTGCGATACGAAAGTTGTGCACATGCCCGTACAGTTAGTAAACACTTGACCAGCACGAATACAGCAACAAGTAGAATGAAAATGTCAACAGTATCGATTAGTCTCATGCCCTCATAATACTCTTAGTAGCTACTGAAATACTGGTCGAACAGAAGGAATTTTAGAGACCAGGACATTTGGGTCTACTTTATGAGCATGAAGATAACTAGCGTATAGTCTTGTAAATTTCATTGGGTGGAGAAAAATACCTCTTCGTCCATCGTTAGAAAATTGTCGGTGACAATTCACCATCTCCAAATTACAATACCTGAACAAGGATGTGTAAGAAGTTTAAGAGTTTCTTCCTTGCGGCATAAAAACTAATAGGTCGCATGCTGTTCTACGGAGCGTTGAGAACATGGTACGTTAACCGATCAAGTGGCCAAGTAGGTAATGACGCACGAAGCGCCTCATATTAGAAGCGTTTCGTAACCGTTCAAGGGAAAGCAAAACAAATTCATCCGAAATTGACCCACTACGAGTACCCTTGAAAAAACGGTACATTTTAACTTTCATATAAAGGATGGACTGCTTGAAGCGCGATAATGCAGTCTTAATCCTACAAAACTCTTAACTGATGCTTCTCGAACCAGGCAGGATTTGGTAGGTTTATATGACTCAGAGTTCCCACCAGTTTTCTTGCAGATTCGTATGTAGTTACATGGATAGAATAGGAGGAGCGTTCAGAACTAGGATCTGAGCGCATTCTGTCAATGTGACTAAGTGCATTAATGTAAGCGCTATTGGACGACATGTTAAACAGCCGTTGCTGTTTCCATCGACAACAGGCTGTAAATTCACTGGTTGGTTGTCGTTTATTATCTTTTGCACTCATTATCTGAAAAATTATAAAGATTTTGAAGTTATGCAGATTGCCCTAAGGCAACATCTGTTATGAGCTTAAAAGGCAGTCACAGTTAGCCTTGTGAATCGTGAGTCTGTTTAGAAAAGCTTAGCCACTCAGACCGATAAATTGGTTAATGGTTTTGTGTTCCCGTGTTCTTCATAAATTTACAAATAAGAAGAATGTGGTAAAGAACTTTACGTAGTAGTTTGCACCTACACTATCTTGTTCAAATGATTCACTGACAATCAACAACAAAATGTTTCATCTCTTAAGCTAGGTTGTATGTTCTGAGAAAACTAGGGTACATGTTCAAAATTAATTACATGTCAGTATGTGATAAAAGTGTACGTTTCTTCCACGACATCGTTGAACAACATATTATAAACTAGGTGGATGATCTCAAGATTGTTTCGGTGCACCAGCGTAAACTTCCTCCTAGTAATAAATCTACTCTTCTGTTTAACTTTGGATGGCCTTACGCTGTTGTGTTTACCCAGCCTGAAGCTTTATTTGGTAAGCTCCCACTTTACTCTGAACACTGTTCCGTAAGTGGAAAACGTTAAAGGTCATATACCTGTGTGTTTATTTCAGTGGTCCTGAGGCTTATTTGCAGATGCGTACGTGAATTTTAACGTAGGTTCAATATCTTTGAAGAAATATTCATGGTGTTATTGAAATTTCACCCGAATATTTACAAATCAATGATATCATGTATGGTGGTTACATGAATCCCACTGCCGTTGTTAGACTGAAACAAATTTCGGTTCTGCCGTATAGTAGTACGTAGGATCCGTAGGGCAAAGTTTATTGGCATTGTTACGGATATATCGCACTGCTGTTTGTTTTGTTAACTTCTAACGAAAAGTCTGCGTACAACCCACTGGACAAATTCAGACCATACTACCGAGCATACTGTTATAAACTCCTGACTAGTCTAATCATTAGCTACTGTCTTAGTGCCTAAACAACTTATCTATTATACTCATTACACCAGTAACAGTGGGAGACATACGTCGTTAGATGTTAACATTTCGTTCACCCTTTCCAGTCACGAACGTAAAGTAATAGACTAGAAATGGGTACCATCTATAAAATCAGACGGTTGTAATCAAGCCATTCCTAAAAATGTACTTGCAAATTTTGGGCCCAGTAGACTATCTAATACTACACTATTAACTTGTTTATATGATGAGCCTTCAAGACCAAGCTAAGCAGTCTCTGTACGCAAAAGTATAAGCTACGTGAGGTAATCACCTGGGAGACAGAAAGTCAATTCTAATGGGAAATAAAATTTATAAGTGATGTGTAGGAAACTTTGATTCTTACCGCTAATATTCATTTTGTTTCACACTTAAACCTTTCTAATTCTGCTTATCTCAATCTTTCTGTTTCTCATTAGACTGCATAATTGCTCACCACAGCGCCCAGCGCACCGCCAGACCACTTAGATCGGTCAGTATTTGCATTCTTCTTTCGCACCAGTTACTTACAAACGAGGTCTGGTGTAAACCCTGTTTCATAGAGCCTGGAAGACCTGCATTGGTGACTGTTTCCAAGAATATGAAGAGAGATTAAGGAATGTGTTGTCTGCAGACGGATATCCTGAAGAGTTCATCGATATTCATAGCCAGAAAAGACTGATCAAAAGTGGCGCGAATACGGTTTCGAAGAAGCAGGTCTTTTTGAACCCATCTTTTGAGGGCGAATATATCACTACTGAAATAATTAAAAATTGCTGTCTGTTATAACTGTCACACTCTCTGCACCTGAATTGCGGCTGATACTCACAACTAACTGTGTCGCTCAGCTTCTTTATGATCGCGTCCTACCGCAATGCTCTGTTTCACATGTAATCAATCAGTTTACTTGCGGTTGCAGTGACACCTATATCGGTAGAACGGATTGGTACCTACAACAAACAAGGGCTGAGCATATGCCCAAGTGATTTGTGCGCGCCATAACGCAACAGGCAATGGCAACAGATCGAGTGAGACAAAATCTGACCTTATCTACTGCAAAACTCGAAATGGAAATAGGTCACGTTGCTGACCCCGCCAAATCGTTTCAAGTATTGTTGCGTAAATGGAATCCGAAATGGCTTGTCTTCTCCGAAGCAGTGTTACTCATTAATCGCCATCCAGTTCTGTGTGCATAAACTGTTGACTCATGCAATTTTTCTGCCCTGGAACTGATGACAGTTTTGTTTTATGTAAATCCAATCGTTGATTGTCTTTATAGTCGGTGCTATACGTATGTCCTATATATTCTAATGTTTTACGTTCGTGACTGAAGAGAGTAAGCGAAATGTTAACATCTCGCGATATGTCTTCTGTTGCTATTCGTGAAGTGAATCACCATTTCAAAAATAGGCGTTACATAATTTTTAAACAAGGTTTTCGCTAATTCGAGTACTTTCCAACGTCAGCAACACACCATAGACCGCGTAGCAATAGACTTGCCAGCAGCTCTCTTGCACATCAATGCTTGTCCACTCAGCGCTAAGCACTCTGTTAGGATACCTTTTCCTGCTTATTATTCAATAATATCACTACCGTAAAACGAATACGGACAGACAACCGCGGATTGTATCTTATGAACCACCTGCGGTATAAGAGTATTCCTTTTTTCCCCTGTTCCAGCTCTGGAGTTTCAGGTGGGCAGTCTCCTTAACTTATTGACAGCTACCAGCGAAGAATCGGTCTCTGTCGCTGCAAATATCAACCCGAAAATTCTTTATACCAGACCAGTTCTCAACGCCGTTGAGAGTTAACCACGTATTCGGATCTATATAAACACTAACCACCACGTACCCACGGTCCGACAAAGCAATCAATTATCACTGTACGGAGCATTCGGATCCCGGTTCTTTGAGTGTTACGCTGAACTTTTTCTCCCAGCACATCTTACCGCCATATGAACGTCAGAGTTATCCAAGGCACTTAACGCACATCATTTTTCTCACCTCCTTATTACCAGGTTTTACTGGTCAATGTTGTGCGAAGGTATGCTAGTGTGTCAAGCGAATGGTCGCTGTACCCTAAATCTTATGCTTAAGTCTGATTATTCACCCACTTTCAATCACCTGATAAACTGGCCATAGGTTGGCAGTAAAGGGGGGATCGTCTGTTAAAACAAGAACTCCTGAAAACAGATCAAACACAAGGATGTGGCGTCTTTGAGGTTTTAACTGTAAGGGGCATAAACTTGTCAAACCGAGACATATATGGTTCGCCCTCAAAATTTCATCTTCATGTAACCCCAGAGAATAAACCGACATCACCCACAAACGACACAAGGAATCGATAATTGCTACAGTTGGCTGCAAATATTGACCCTTATGACGCATCCCACATAAACAGCTCGACTCGGGGGCGTATCTTTTCATACCTAATTTTGTACAGAGAAACCGTATCTACCAAAACCTTGATCCTGTTCTGCCAACCCAATCGGCGTGAGTGGGATGTGTGTGTCACATTTGTTTTTGGTCACCTTTGTCATGAGCCAAGAAATATCATTGAATGATTCTGGTGAACGACCCGGAAGTTTCGGATTTTTAGGGGCGACTGAGCAGTAAACCTCCTTCACTCAATAACTTTCCAAGATAAGCTTATTTATTTCTCTCGACGTTATCGTCCTTATTCAAGCATCAATCGCTACAAGCAAAATCTTATTACGTTTGAATCTCACTTACCTCGCAGAGTGTAAAACAACTAAGGCGAAACAACTGGAGACTAGTCTGTTTGGACAACTATCAGTAGCATCCAGTGAACTAGACATGGAACTTTTCGATGTGTTTTGTAACTTAGAAACTCCGAACATGCGGGTAGCAAACTTATGAATCCAATGTCCTGGATATCAGCATAACCTGTACCTCTCCTTATCAAATGCTGAGTCACTGACGGTTATTATCTGCCCGATGTTTTCATTGATTAAAATGCCATCAGGTTTTGTCCTAGAACCATTATTGTCTACAGTTTTGAACATCGATGCCTGGCCGACGACTGGTCGTAGAATAGGTCGGTTAAACAAGTATTCTGATCATTTAAATCTTATTAGAGCTGCACTAGATTATCTCAAGAGATGTTCTAGTAGTGACTCATTCGAACTACTGTCCGTGTTTTCAACAGCAATGTGGAATAATGACCAGTTTATCCACATCCTAATGAAAACGATCTAACAAGTCTGTGGAAAACCGTCTTTAGCCAAATGGCAAAGAAAACTCTCTTTGCTGGCAACAAACAGAATTATGGATTACCAAAATCCTATATGAAGTGACACAAACGTCTGTGGCAGATATGTTGCATACAGTACAGGTTCACTCTTCGAAGATGAAGACACCGAGGCTATCCGTTCCCTGGTAGAATCTGCAAATCCAAAACCGATTACTTCACACCGCCGGTCTAACCCACTCCAGGGCTAAATCGGTAGCACCTTCCCTCACCTATTTATTAGAAAACGACCTCCTTCACAAATGAAAACAGTTTGCATGAAGTTCACACCAGATTTGTATGCCCTGCTGACAATACCGTCCAGTTCGTACTAATTTAGCGGTCATAAAATGCTGTTCTATGATCTTATTCAGTTGTTGGGCTACGGTGTTTCCCTTAGACCCGCAGCAATCGCGTTCTTTACAGTGATATAGAACAATAAAGATGATAGCTATTTTCCACAGCTTGATTCAAAATTCTGGCACAAAACACCGTGACTATTCGTTCGCAAGCATTCTTGTATCCAAACCTTCCAATTACACATCTCATGGGCCTCTGATAAGCGCAGCCGCTAACCACGGATCATCCATCATTTTAATTAGCTACCAAAGTTTAGTCTTCCAATCTGGTAAGTTTATACCGAACGCCTATATGACTTGTTCTGACTACCGCTGATTCATTGAATTTTCATCTATCCGCCAGGCGCAGTTCCCGGTTGCGACAAACATATGTTAACAATAAGCCACACCAACAGAAAAATTCGAATCTACTACTTCCTTTCGGAAAGAGATGGTACTTTTAACCCCCAGTATCGCAAAATTGCTGTTAGCAGCAAAATTTGCCTTCTGCCAGCTGCTTAGGACAAAGAGACCGTTCTGCAGTGCTTTAAACATTGAGTACTGAGGATGACACAATCCACATACCATGTAACATACGATCTCACCTTAGCAGCGTAGGAACAGCGGGATAATATCCTAATTCGGGACTGGTGAAAATAAAACTTGACCATTTAAACAACAAAAACGAAAGAGTTTGAAAATGATCCTCATAGTATATGATTCACTGGCCTATTTCTTCAGCGAAATAAATGTGGCCGCCTTGTAAAGACGACATATTGTAGGAAATAGAATTGGGTACTTTGCAGCAATTTCACGGGAGGTAATAAATACTACTCAACACACTTTCAGTCGGGTTGGTTTGGACTCGATATTTTGCTCACAAAGACTGAGTAACATAAACAAACTTATGCCAAATCAGTATCAGGCGTGATGTTTCGCCTTCATTGGTATCCATACAGTTTTCTCGTTTGATGACAAAATCTGTCACCAAACATGCTTCTGTTTAACTCCCAAAGATAGCACGCCCCTAATCTAACAACTGACTGGTTTGTAGGTTGAAACTTGTGGGGAGAATGATGTGTTATATAAAATATATTGTTACCTCTGCCAAGGACCACTGGCCTTTTGTGTTGTTCTATATCAGATATTGCCTAAGCAAAAGGCAAAAATGCGCATAGCCAGTCGATGGCGGTACTGTCCGAAATCAGATACTTGTTGTGAGTAGCCGGTTCCTGTACTGAAATAATTCGAGCAAAATTAAACACACTTCTGACCGCCGCTGTCAAAGTCTGGACTCCGGGACACATTTTTCTTCTTTTCCGCTTTTCTCTAAACCCCTTAAGATAAGGGCCAAGTGTATTATCTCGGCACAACTACATAAACAGGCAAATTTGCTTGGCTTTCCCGACGTTAGATCAATGTCAAAGAATAACTCATATCAAAGTTGAATTTTGATATGTATTTATATCATTTCTGAAGATTCGACAGTTTTTTCTAGTCAATAACGAACAGACTAGGATATGTGTTACGGATGAGCTCTAACAAGAGAGGAACTTGTGTTTTGTTCTTTCTTTTCAAAACAGGATGCCTAGAAGGTCTATCTAAATGCGAAGACTGTAAGCGTGAGCAAGTTGTGTTCAGCTTGAAAGCAACCAACTCCTCACTTACTTGTCAGTCACCTCGGAAGTTCGACTCATGAGGTTAATGAATGAAGTTAACCAAGACTAACAGTGTGTGTTATCGAGACGATCGAGTGACCTGATCAGTAGACAGGCAAAAGTGGTTGGGGGTTCATATGTGATAATTCGGTAGTGACTAGTTTGAGGTTAATGGTGCACTGGTAAACACGGTTGCCTGATGAAAACATGGACAGAGTTCTAGTTCTGGTCACAGTAAAGATATGCACTGCTGATGAGCTCCATCAGGAGCAAAACTCGTGTTTAGATATTTTTAAAAGGAGTCGCCTGTGATGATACTTTTCTGATGTAAGAATTATCAACAACTCAATATCCCACGTAAGTTGCCTACTTTGCTTTGTTTTAATCCCTGACACGAAAGTTTATTTCACACTACGTCATTTTCACAAAACGGTAGCAAGCTTACACAAAATAATTCCGCAGTCAATGACTGAGCTGTGGGTTGTTTTTAAAAATTTAGGTGGCATAGTTTTTGTGTTAACACACAACCCATGGGCCCGATGCTTACATCTGCACAGATCTACTAACAGTATTGGTTTCATCGTGAACTCCAAGAACAGTCTGTAATAGTGGAGTGTAAGCCGGTCAGGCGAGCACGTATGATGAGTATCAGCAACCAAGAAATCAGCCGAGTGTTTCCGAGAAATTGTGACCACAAAATGCTTAATAATTATGAAGTTACTTTTTGCAAACTAGGTTTTCTTTGAATGAAGGCAAACATCTTCAGCAGGACAGATTATGAATTTAGTGACCAAAGTTTACCAGAAGGTTTTATCTTTGTCTGTTTCTAATTGTGACACACTGCAGCGGCAAAACGGATATAATCAATTGTAAAAAGTCAAACCGGTCAGCGACCAAAACCATGGCAGACAGATGTTCGAAGGCAATGACCTTTGTACACATAGGGTCACGAATTTCACTTATGTCAAGTTGATCAGTCTGTGTCGATGCAACAGCGTACGGAAATGCATTTATCAGACTGATCGCATAATCAATCTTCAACTGGGCCTCGGTGATTGAAGAAGTGGACATCCGTTGTGTGATAATGTCTGACTGAGTTGCCTCAAGCAGTAAATCTTTTATACTTTTGGGCTTGTTTATTCATCAACAGTCTCATGGATGGATCGTCTCTTCTTATTCAAATGTTTCCCTAGCTGCTTGTAAAGAAGGGAATGCGATCTGAAGTGAAATATTCTGGTATGCCCGTCTTAGTGACCTACCTAGTACAATGCAATTACGTTATGCCTCCGTTCGGGGATCTATGTGAGATGCCAAACCAGAAGTAGCATTTGGTTTATTTGGACTCCAGTCACATTTCACAACCGTTGCGCAATTCGAGAATCCTATGTCGTTCTTTCGTAATTTAGGGTGGCACACTACACGAAATCTGCTTATAAACATTCCTCGCAGAAACGTATATCTCTCCGTTCAGAACACTGACAAAATATCCGAAACTTGAGGTGTGTATCGAAAATCTTTGGATAAAAACAGACTGCGTGATGTGCACTAGATTTACTGGTGATATACTTAAACATTCTTGATGAGTTACTGCTGATTACCATGGCCCGACCTGTTCCTTTCACCGGATCGTTTATTAGGCTAGCCGCTGAACGTGCGAACTTTCCGTTACTATGGTAGGTCTCGTTATCAGTTCAGCTTTGCGTGAAACACGGTGGCATTTTCTCAGCACTGCATTTTTAAAATCACCATAAATAAATCAAGAATCAAAATTTCAGACCAAGTTTACAACCTGAAATTTGTGATGATGTGCAAGCTTTCTGTGCAGCTGTTTGTCCATTGACCCGAGGACACTTTCCTATTCTCCGTTCTAACCAGTTTGTATTATTTTTACCGGATGCACATTCTTGCTTATCACACTGTGTTTGAAACACGCCAACTCAATCCACTTTCCTGTGTATCCCACTTTCGTTCTGGCGAATGTCTTCACTTTCATACTTTGAAACGATGGCTTTCGCTACTCGTAAAACCCATGTAAGTGGTACATCTTATAACACATCACAACAAATTGGCTCTCAAAATGTTCATACAACTTAGCCAGACCGTAATAAACGGATTTGTCGATCATCGAGGGCATTTCGGAAATAACTACGGGGTTCTTATCTCAGTTTAACTGCACGTGGCTCGCTAGTCAGCAACAACCGCATGCGATATACCCTGGAATATTAGAAAGAAACCTACTACGAGAGAAACATCAGATAATCTACGTTCGTTTCCGTGATAATTGAGACCAGAAGACAGCTGAGTAAATACACGTAAATACAAGTTGCCAAACATCATATACCACTACAAATTATGTAGGCCAGTAGATGTGGACAACTAGTTTCATGCAGCTAGCTTAGTACCTGTGATAGCACCGGATAGACTAAACATTAGACAGATGCACATATGTAACCTTCCTACAGAAGTACGAGAATCTAACATTTGGACCTAAGGGACATCTACTTTCTGGTCAAAGTTTACTTACTGAGTCAGGTGAATCAACCGAAGAATGTACCCAATTTTCAGTGAAATCAAATAACACGAAGTCCACCAATTGATACTCGCGTTTAAATGTTCATTTCCGAGTCTCGGAACTTGGACATCCTGAGCAGTTTTTTCCGGTCTCTTGAATATTGACGTTCGGAGTTTTCAGTACACGGAGATGGGCAAGAAAGAAGTTGAAGTTTGTAAAGAAGTATCCAGCAAGCTGATAGGAAATGGCGGCAGTTTCAGCAACGCGTGTTTCTGCCATTTGTGTTCTGTTCACCTCGTTAGCTCGTCGTGTTACATTTTTGCTCGTTCTTTTCTTAAGATTCTCTTGGATACTGTTCGAAACCTCTGCAGGTCCGTCAAGTAGGAATGTTTGTTATATCATCTCGCAGAGTAGATAATCTTATATGCTTCCGGTGGGACATGACTGTCAGAGACACTGAACAAAAATGTAAGGAATATCGCCAGAAAGAATATATTGAAATCGACGGGATGTTTACCTTTTATATTCTGAATTAATCGCACCCATCGAAAACAATTTACATGGGATTCTTGGCCAATTTGGTGAGACTGGACAAGAGTGGTTGAAATCTTTACTACGTTTAAAGCAGGCCTAACTTGTGATTTCAAACACAGATGAAAGCGGGTTTTCGTATGGGTGCTTATGGAGAAGTACTGTGGAATATTGCGCAAAACCGGGAACCGTTTGAACATGTCGTAACGATGATTTTAACGGTATCAACCTGAAAACACTTGTGACACCATAGAGATTTGGGAAAACAAACTAGGTACCAATGTGTCACAGAGATTCTTAGCGACTGCATTTTCGTTTAATATAACCATTTCGCTGGTCATGCATACCAGATGTTTCACAATATGTATCAGGAAACGTCGTCAGCTTGAACAACGAGAAGTTTGATCACTTTAACTGATCTTAACCATTCCTGTCTGATGTCTTTAGTCAAAACATAAGAGAATGTGCGTTCATTTATCGGTTCAAACAAGCTGTTTCATCCGGCAATAGTACCGCGCACGGTACCTTTGATCGGATTAATTACTGCTCTGTAAACGATTTCCTGTAAAAAGAAGATATTTGTTGGTGCCTAAACTGCACATACCGTTTGCTCAAATATCGTAACATTTCATGTACGGAAGTTAAAACTTAGCACAGTTCTGTCGTACTCGACTCAATGACGAGCAAAGTTGCTTAAGCAAATCACTGCACCAACCAGTCCTCTCTGCTGTTTGCTCCACAGCCAACTTTCAAGACTAGTTTAGTGACTCTCTACCGTACGATACGCCGTAACTACTTTTATGTCGCCATTATCTCTTTGTTTTCCCGTATTTGGACTTCGATACCGTAATTGCTTGTCATAGCCGAATCCTCCCAAAGATGAGTGATTAGTAACCGAAAATGACAGAGGGATACTGGCCTCTCAGTCGGTCTCTCCACACCTACCATGTGGACAACGCGGAATATGGTCGCTACCTCTGTGATCCTGCAATCAGGTGCCTGTCCTGGAACACAAATATTTAGCCACGTAGATACAGTCTGCTAAACCTACCTCAGCAGTGAATCCATATGATAAGTCGACAAGAGTGACTGAGTAGTTGTAATATCTCACCTGCAACTGTAGGACATGGTTGGTAAAAACTGGTTTTCCAGGACGGTGAACTGGACGAACAAAGTTTCACTTAAACTGTCATATAACTTTTTGTAGAGGTATGTGCAATAAATCGAATGCCACAGCTTTCACGTCAAGATAAAATTTTCGGCCAGCTTTATAGAAAGTGCTTGATTCCAGTTTTGATTTTCTCATTTATTTCATGTCATTAATCTAAACAACCCACCTGGAAAAGGTAGATCAGTTTAGCTTTTCAAGAGCGGAAAACTAGTCTTTTTAGTAACAATGTTACAGTTTCATCAATTGCCCGCATTATTTGGCAAAGTAACATCTGTGAACTCAGTAAATAAAAGGTCAGCCTCTTTTTCTTGCGATATCGTTGATACTAGGGACAGAAATTTATATTAAATTTTTCTCCAACCTACTTATCTTAAAGCCTTGTTGCAATTACACTTTTGTTTAACAAGATATTAGACAACGAAATTCGCTCGACACTTGACCCACTGTTGTTAGTCTACAAAACATGTCATTTGAATCACACGAACTTGTGCTATAACTCCATGGCAGCCGCAAAGAAGAATCACGTAAGTAAAATTTGTTATGATTTGGGACATCCCCAACAAAATGACATCAAAGTGATTTGTCACTGTTATTGATGAACAGTCACTCAAGGATGTAGTTTTGGTGTTTTTATTGTTTTCGGACCGTTCAGCGTTTGCTAGTGATACTTCGCCACCAAACCATCGTTTTGTTTGCTTTGTAATAACGATATTTCATTTACTCGTATACTGAAGTTTACAACCCCTTGATGATCGAGGCACACCTGCTGATTTTTGCGCCCTTCCAGTATACTGATGCAGCTAAAACGTCAACACGCTTAACGGATATCGCTGGAACTTTAATAGAAATGTTATTTTCAACAAAAGCAAGTTTCACTTTTAACGAGTAAATTCAATAGAAGACCAATTTGTTGGTCAATTCCCACCCATGGGCTGACGCTTGAAACTGGGAGTAATTTAAATAAATATCTCAGGTCAGACAAAGCTCCCTACAATCCCTATTGAAACTCATGGAATCAAATGAGGTTAAACACATAAAAATGTCAAGTATAAGCGTGTGCGTGATTTCTAATCTGATAAACCTTCCAACTGGTCAAGTTAGAATAAAAGGTGAAATTCCCGGAAGCTCAGTTATGAGGAAAATATTTTTCTATTCGATAATTTGGACTCTAGGTCTCCGATTAGTGCTGACCACCAGTTCACTGACTCTCTTCGAGGGGAGGATTTCAAATCACAGTTTGAACATGAACAGAACACAAATCGATTGATTATCATTGTTCACAAACTGAAACGTTTGTAGGGGTATGATCATCACAAATGATGTGTAGTTTATAACTTCAACCACGCCTCTTTATGAGTACTGCTGATAAAAAGGATGAACACTGTTCACAGTTATATACCACAACCCTATTAAATTATGCGATATTCATAAGATCCTACCACAATTTTGCCGTGTTTCTTAATTTTGAAACGACTCATTACTGTCTTGTTTTTTTTATAGCGAATGGAACCCGGCCATGAATGTGGATATTGATAGAATCTCAACACAGCGCAAATTTGCTTCATTTTACTCTTATTTTGCCAAAAACGACAGATTTTAATTCCATAAAGCTATTCTCAAACAATCTTGAGATTGCTCACTTGTAGCAGTTACAGAAACGTGTAGGCTGAGGTTTTATAACGTAGTTTGGCAAAAAAAGGTTACAAATAAGGGAAGAAATACTTTTTAATTGCCTAGTACACGTTTTACTGGAGAATTATTTATTTCGTTGATGAATGCGAGTTGCCGTCAAAGTCACAGGTTGTCATTCCAAAACGCTTAGTGGAAATGTGCAGAAAAACAACTATCAGTACGGCGGATTTGAAAAAAATCTATTCGGCTTGGTTACTGAATACAGTATGCAGTGCCATGGAATGATATCTACACTTTTATAAAACTCCAACAAAAGTGCACACTTGTTCACCACTTGACCAACACTTGTTTGCCTGTCCAGTTCATTATGAGTTCAGAACAGCTCATTACGCTCAATGAGTCGTAATACACTCACTAAGAAAAAAACAGTAGGTTGCACTTAATTACGGACAATCCTTGTTATTACTAGTGGACAGCCTGATAACCTTGTTGAATGTGAAACGAACTGTATATGAAAGCTTCAGGATTTGTTTAGATTCATACTGGAAACAGGATGTACACGTTCTGGTGTAGGCCCGACCTCGCCTGATACGAACAGTTGAACAAACATTTCGTTTTTCATATTGCACTTTTTGAAACGAAGTCGATCGGTATTAAACTACACAGTTTCCTAGCGAAATGCAATAACTCTATAAAACTCGATCATTCATATATTACCACTGGACTTAATGATCTCTTCTAACATTCGCAGTAGCCTCCTGTACCTCCGTAGATTTTGTGTCTATAATTCTTTTGTAAATCTATCAAATTTCAATAAGAGGAGCACATTAGACTTGATCACGAAGTATAATCACATCCTACCTTCATTTTAACTTCAAATAAAAGTTATTGAAATTTTTTTCAAAGCAGAAAATCCTGTCCGCTTATTTACTTGAGACCATTGCCCGTTTGGTTTGTTTCAGTGTTCTGCATAAATTAGAAATAAAGATCTCGAGAAAATTCCCATTGAATCATGAAAGAGTAGACGTGACAAACAATTGTTTTTGATAATCAATCATCAGATCAATACAGTTATATAGATTCAGCAAAATCAAGTGTGCGCACGAGACAAAGAGGCTTAGCAGAATGTCATTGGATCAAGCAGAACGTTACAAAACATCCAGGCCTCCATGGGTCACTCACTCAGAGAGCAAATCACAGTGTTAACGATGGGTGGTTCGGAGTTTCACCCATCATTACGTCACAAAGTTATCGGTTGGAGTTTGGGTGTACATGCAAACTGATGGTGTGCCGTTTGGCCATGGCAGCTACAAAACTTGCACGAATTTTTGTGTGAAAACAAAACCGGATTGCGTAATCGAATGGCGGTTGATTCAGCAGTAGTCAACATCCGTCTTCTGACCAATTTGGGGTGGTTTGTCGGAACTCTGTAGACAACACGGAATGCCTAAGTGGAGTCAACCCGGTGATCAGTATCTGACAGATGTGCGACAACTGCACTGTTGATGGATTTGGTTGAACCTGTCTCGAGCCACGCTGGACGGTGTTCTTTGATCCGTTTTGACAAACGTCTCGTCGTGCAAACTACACATTCTGCGGTACAACAGCAGGACAATGAGTATACTACCATGGATTGGTCGAGGACTGGAAGTTTGTCTTTCAAACTTAAAGTCAGCAAGGGATGTGGTGAACCAAGTGTGCAGCGTTGCAGCCGGAAATGTGCGTCTGAGAGACTGATAAAGCCGATAGTTCTGTGTCTCCATTGCAATACCACTCTTAAAAGGGAGGCGGTTGAAAATAGCCTTCTTTCTTACCGTAGTAATCCGATTCCTTACTTTGGAGATATACCCCACTAGTTTGATTCCATCTATACTGCCGAAATTTAACGTTTGTAACCACTAACGTTTAGAATACATACTCATTTAACACTCTGTTTGTGGGCTGAAGACCTATCCGTTGAATATTTATTCATTTCAGTTGGTCTATTGTACACATGAACATTTTTCCTAGGCCACTGCCATTGACAGTTAGCAAACAACCATCAGCTTCTAGTAAACTAACAGGAACCTGTCACAAACACCGGTATGGTTTTCCCATTTACCTGACTTCTACCTACATGAGAGCATTTTCCCTGTTTTATTTCATGTTCTCACCCTAGTTCCCTATTATCAATGATACGCCGGTTAAATCAACCATCTGGTTATAACCGCAATGTTGCAAACAATTGGTTAAGATGGATGTTTCATGCACGCATTTGAACGCCACCACCTTCCCACCCATTTCAAACCCAAATGATATATTGATCAACAAAAATGAAATGGAATGCAGCTTAAATGTGTATCGCTTGAGGAGAAATTAAATACAAACTATGTAGTAAATAAGTATGTTTACAATGGTTTGTCATCATACACAAGTAAGTAATAGTGTGCAAACTTTCTTCGAGGTATTCCATTGTATAAATAAAAGAAGGACACTTTTACAAAACTGTAAGAATTCCTGGGTATTTCCAGATAGTTACCCATTTGAAAAAGTCGAAATAAGGTTGCCTAACTGCTGTTGACCGTAAGCCCTCAATTTCCGAGTTTGCAACTTTCAGTCCAAATAGTAACGATGAAGTTCAAGCTGTTGCTAACTACGCATTCCTTTTAATACGTCTAGCAGACCACTTTTTGTTTTGTTGTGATAGCTGCCTTAGAAAACACACTAATCGAACAGGATCGCTCAACTGATAATCGGCCTGACATTCGCAGTATGTCATGGCAAACTGCTGACATCTTTAAGCTGGCTTGAAAACCTATTAATCGGAACACAGTACACAAGCAAGCCAAATTTAAATAGTCACAAACTAGAAACAACAGAAAGAGCAGACTTTGGCTGCATCGGAGTGAATGTCATATCCGTTATGACAACTGATAAACTTCAACAGCTGACTGCATCGTCATTCACAGATTTCTGCATGAAGCTGTTTTATTAATATTGATATAAACAAAACATATACTGACCGATGCTATAGCAGAAACTGTGAAATTGACCGACGCATTGGGTTACTTTCCCACTGGCCGACCAAGAATCCCTTAGAGTAGTGTAATTTTCATCGTGTTTGTTGCATTCTGACTATTTATTATTCACGCTTGCCTTCTTCTGGATCTTGTTAACGTCCTTTGTTCGCTTGTATGAGAGAACGCGCCGGCTAACCTACCCGTCAACGATTTTCGCCTATACCACCTAAACAGCAATTGTGTTTGGCCTGCGCAACCATTCTCAATTTTACAAGAATTGAACCGGGTCAGTAATAAAAGAACTGATAACATCTGAAACATTGTTTCAAATATGCCCGTTAGGATAGTGGGAATAAAGACATATGGGTGAACATATGTTTCCGATAATTCATCTCCAAGCATGTACAATTATATAAGGGTTTAATAGAGTTAGATCGAGATATCGATTAGGTTTATCACAGAGAAACTGGGTCACGGGCCAATCAGTTGGCGATGACTTGATTGGTCGGTTATGTCACGCTTGTCTATTGGTTCGATCGCGCGGGTTGGCCATCGATCCGGTGGATTTGTGGCCATGGTAGGTGCAGCGCCTGAACAAACCGTTTTTGATGACATAATACCTGGTCAAGCAGTCTGATTCCAATCGCCTCGGCAGTACAAGGTGTTGTGATTCGGATCGCTTTTGATGGGTTGCCTGGCACGCGTTACAGTAATATGCACACAGTACTGGATATATTCAATTGCGCTCATCAGTCAGTTAAGTTTACACTTGAGGAAGAGACTGGAAACGAGATATATTTCCTAGCTTTTCGTTTGAATCGACGAATAGAGGGAAGTATTCAACGCAGAATTCATCGCAAGAATACGTGGGCAGGTCAATATGCAAACTTTCACAGTTTTGTACGTTTAAAATAGAAGAGAAATCTAGTGCGTTTCCTGACTGACAGATTATACAAAATTTGTTCACCGGATACGTTAGAAAGTGAACTCAAATTCCTAAAGAACGTACTTCACGATAACGGTTACCCGGAACGATTTATCGCCAGAAATACGATCAGAATATCACCTAACCCTGAAGTGCATGACGAAAGAAAGAAGCCTGTGTTTATCCGAGTACCGTTCCAAGATGACAATGCCGCAGAATGGCTGACAAATAGGTTCAACCAGACAATCAGAAGGACCTATGCTACAGCTGAACTCCGCATTCAATTTTCAACATCCCCAATTTTCAGGTTTTATAACAAAGACAGACTGACAATTCAGACCACATCTATGTGCATTTACTCATTCACCTGTTCCTGTGGAGCAGGTTATATTGGTCGAACGTCAAGACAACTTTCAAAACAAATCTGAGAACACCATCCGCGGTGGCTGGGGCATGGGGAATCACGATCGATCAACAGTGCCATTCTCGTTCATCTGGTTGAAAGCGGACACTAGGTGAACACGGATCAAGCGTTTAAAGTGGTATATCGCGTGCCAGGCAACCCATCAAAAGCGATCCGAATCACAACACCTTGCACTGCCGAGACGATTGGAATCAGACTGCTTGACCAGGTATTATGTCATCAAAAGCGGTTTGTTCAGGCGCTGCACTTACCGTGGCCACAAATCCACCGGATCGATGGCCAACCCGCGCGATCGAACCAATAGACAAGCGTGACATAACCGACCAATCAAGTCATCGCCAACTGATTGGCCCGTGACCCAGTTTCTCTGTGATAAACCTAATCGATATCTCGATCTAACTCTATTAAACCCTTATATAATTGTACATGCTTGGAGATGAATTATCGGAAACATATGTTCACCCATATGTCTTTATTCCCACTATCCTAACGGGCATATTTGAAACAATGTTTCAGATGTTATCAGTTCTTTTATTACTGACCCGGTTCAATTCTTGTAAAATTGAGAATGGTTGCGCAGGCCAAACACAATTGCTGTTTAGGTGGTATAGGCGAAAATCGTTGACGGGTAGGTTAGCCGGCGCGTTCTCTCATACAAGCGAACAAAGGACGTTAACAAGATCCAGAAGAAGGCAAGCGTGAATAATAAATAGTCAGAATGCAACAAACACGATGAAAATTACACTACTCTAAGGGATTCTTGGTCGGCCAGTGGGAAAGTAACCCAATGCGTCGGTCAATTTCACAGTTTCTGCTATAGCATCGGTCAGTATATGTTTTGTTTATATCAATATTAATAAAACAGCTTCATGCAGAAATCTGTGAATGACGATGCAGTCAGCTGTTGAAGTTTATCAGTTGTCATAACGGATATGACATTCACTCCGATGCAGCCAAAGTCTGCTCTTTCTGTTGTTTCTAGTTTGTGACTATTTAAATTTGGCTTGCTTGTGTACTGTGTTCCGATTAATAGGTTTTCAAGCCAGCTTAAAGATGTCAGCAGTTTGCCATGACATACTGCGAATGTCAGGCCGATTATCAGTTGAGCGATCCTGTTCGATTAGTGTGTTTTCTAAGGCAGCTATCACAACAAAACAAAAAGTGGTCTGCTAGACGTATTAAAAGGAATGCGTAGTTAGCAACAGCTTGAACTTCATCGTTACTATTTGGACTGAAAGTTGCAAACTCGGAAATTGAGGGCTTACGGTCAACAGCAGTTAGGCAACCTTATTTCGACTTTTTCAAATGGGTAACTATCTGGAAATACCCAGGAATTCTTACAGTTTTGTAAAAGTGTCCTTCTTTTATTTATACAATGGAATACCTCGAAGAAAGTTTGCACACTATTACTTACTTGTGTATGATGACAAACCATTGTAAACATACTTATTTACTACATAGTTTGTATTTAATTTCTCCTCAAGCGATACACATTTAAGCTGCATTCCATTTCATTTTTGTTGATCAATATATCATTTGGGTTTGAAATGGGTGGGAAGGTGGTGGCGTTCAAATGCGTGCATGAAACATCCATCTTAACCAATTGTTTGCAACATTGCGGTTATAACCAGATGGTTGATTTAACCGGCGTATCATTGATAATAGGGAACTAGGGTGAGAACATGAAATAAAACAGGGAAAATGCTCTCATGTAGGTAGAAGTCAGGTAAATGGGAAAACCATACCGGTGTTTGTGACAGGTTCCTGTTAGTTTACTAGAAGCTGATGGTTGTTTGCTAACTGTCAATGGCAGTGGCCTAGGAAAAATGTTCATGTGTACAATAGACCAACTGAAATGAATAAATATTCAACGGATAGGTCTTCAGCCCACAAACAGAGTGTTAAATGAGTATGTATTCTAAACGTTAGTGGTTACAAACGTTAAATTTCGGCAGTATAGATGGAATCAAACTAGTGGGGTATATCTCCAAAGTAAGGAATCGGATTACTACGGTAAGAAAGAAGGCTATTTTCAACCGCCTCCCTTTTAAGAGTGGTATTGCAATGGAGACACAGAACTATCGGCTTTATCAGTCTCTCAGACGCACATTTCCGGCTGCAACGCTGCACACTTGGTTCACCACATCCCTTGCTGACTTTAAGTTTGAAAGACAAACTTCCAGTCCTCGACCAATCCATGGTAGTATACTCATTGTCCTGCTGTTGTACCGCAGAATGTGTAGTTTGCACGACGAGACGTTTGTCAAAACGGATCAAAGAACACCGTCCAGCGTGGCTCGAGACAGGTTCAACCAAATCCATCAACAGTGCAGTTGTCGCACATCTGTCAGATACTGATCACCGGGTTGACTCCACTTAGGCATTCCGTGTTGTCTACAGAGTTCCGACAAACCACCCCAAATTGGTCAGAAGACGGATGTTGACTACTGCTGAATCAACCGCCATTCGATTACGCAATCCGGTTTTGTTTTCACACAAAAATTCGTGCAAGTTTTGTAGCTGCCATGGCCAAACGGCACACCATCAGTTTGCATGTACACCCAAACTCCAACCGATAACTTTGTGACGTAATGATGGGTGAAACTCCGAACCACCCATCGTTAACACTGTGATTTGCTCTCTGAGTGAGTGACCCATGGAGGCCTGGATGTTTTGTAACGTTCTGCTTGATCCAATGACATTCTGCTAAGCCTCTTTGTCTCGTGCGCACACTTGATTTTGCTGAATCTATATAACTGTATTGATCTGATGATTGATTATCAAAAACAATTGTTTGTCACGTCTACTCTTTCATGATTCAATGGGAATTTTCTCGAGATCTTTATTTCTAATTTATGCAGAACACTGAAACAAACCAAACGGGCAATGGTCTCAAGTAAATAAGCGGACAGGATTTTCTGCTTTGAAAAAAATTTCAATAACTTTTATTTGAAGTTAAAATGAAGGTAGGATGTGATTATACTTCGTGATCAAGTCTAATGTGCTCCTCTTATTGAAATTTGATAGATTTACAAAAGAATTATAGACACAAAATCTACGGAGGTACAGGAGGCTACTGCGAATGTTAGAAGAGATCATTAAGTCCAGTGGTAATATATGAATGATCGAGTTTTATAGAGTTATTGCATTTCGCTAGGAAACTGTGTAGTTTAATACCGATCGACTTCGTTTCAAAAAGTGCAATATGAAAAACGAAATGTTTGTTCAACTGTTCGTATCAGGCGAGGTCGGGCCTACACCAGAACGTGTACATCCTGTTTCCAGTATGAATCTAAACAAATCCTGAAGCTTTCATATACAGTTCGTTTCACATTCAACAAGGTTATCAGGCTGTCCACTAGTAATAACAAGGATTGTCCGTAATTAAGTGCAACCTACTGTTTTTTTCTTAGTGAGTGTATTACGACTCATTGAGCGTAATGAGCTGTTCTGAACTCATAATGAACTGGACAGGCAAACAAGTGTTGGTCAAGTGGTGAACAAGTGTGCACTTTTGTTGGAGTTTTATAAAAGTGTAGATATCATTCCATGGCACTGCATACTGTATTCAGTAACCAAGCCGAATAGATTTTTTTCAAATCCGCCGTACTGATAGTTGTTTTTCTGCACATTTCCACTAAGCGTTTTGGAATGACAACCTGTGACTTTGACGGCAACTCGCATTCATCAACGAAATAAATAATTCTCCAGTAAAACGTGTACTAGGCAATTAAAAAGTATTTCTTCCCTTATTTGTAACCTTTTTTTGCCAAACTACGTTATAAAACCTCAGCCTACACGTTTCTGTAACTGCTACAAGTGAGCAATCTCAAGATTGTTTGAGAATAGCTTTATGGAATTAAAATCTGTCGTTTTTGGCAAAATAAGAGTAAAATGAAGCAAATTTGCGCTGTGTTGAGATTCTATCAATATCCACATTCATGGCCGGGTTCCATTCGCTATAAAAAAAACAAGACAGTAATGAGTCGTTTCAAAATTAAGAAACACGGCAAAATTGTGGTAGGATCTTATGAATATCGCATAATTTAATAGGGTTGTGGTATATAACTGTGAACAGTGTTCATCCTTTTTATCAGCAGTACTCATAAAGAGGCGTGGTTGAAGTTATAAACTACACATCATTTGTGATGATCATACCCCTACAAACGTTTCAGTTTGTGAACAATGATAATCAATCGATTTGTGTTCTGTTCATGTTCAAACTGTGATTTGAAATCCTCCCCTCGAAGAGAGTCAGTGAACTGGTGGTCAGCACTAATCGGAGACCTAGAGTCCAAATTATCGAATAGAAAAATATTTTCCTCATAACTGAGCTTCCGGGAATTTCACCTTTTATTCTAACTTGACCAGTTGGAAGGTTTATCAGATTAGAAATCACGCACACGCTTATACTTGACATTTTTATGTGTTTAACCTCATTTGATTCCATGAGTTTCAATAGGGATTGTAGGGAGCTTTGTCTGACCTGAGATATTTATTTAAATTACTCCCAGTTTCAAGCGTCAGCCCATGGGTGGGAATTGACCAACAAATTGGTCTTCTATTGAATTTACTCGTTAAAAGTGAAACTTGCTTTTGTTGAAAATAACATTTCTATTAAAGTTCCAGCGATATCCGTTAAGCGTGTTGACGTTTTAGCTGCATCAGTATACTGGAAGGGCGCAAAAATCAGCAGGTGTGCCTCGATCATCAAGGGGTTGTAAACTTCAGTATACGAGTAAATGAAATATCGTTATTACAAAGCAAACAAAACGATGGTTTGGTGGCGAAGTATCACTAGCAAACGCTGAACGGTCCGAAAACAATAAAAACACCAAAACTACATCCTTGAGTGACTGTTCATCAATAACAGTGACAAATCACTTTGATGTCATTTTGTTGGGGATGTCCCAAATCATAACAAATTTTACTTACGTGATTCTTCTTTGCGGCTGCCATGGAGTTATAGCACAAGTTCGTGTGATTCAAATGACATGTTTTGTAGACTAACAACAGTGGGTCAAGTGTCGAGCGAATTTCGTTGTCTAATATCTTGTTAAACAAAAGTGTAATTGCAACAAGGCTTTAAGATAAGTAGGTTGGAGAAAAATTTAATATAAATTTCTGTCCCTAGTATCAACGATATCGCAAGAAAAAGAGGCTGACCTTTTATTTACTGAGTTCACAGATGTTACTTTGCCAAATAATGCGGGCAATTGATGAAACTGTAACATTGTTACTAAAAAGACTAGTTTTCCGCTCTTGAAAAGCTAAACTGATCTACCTTTTCCAGGTGGGTTGTTTAGATTAATGACATGAAATAAATGAGAAAATCAAAACTGGAATCAAGCACTTTCTATAAAGCTGGCCGAAAATTTTATCTTGACGTGAAAGCTGTGGCATTCGATTTATTGCACATACCTCTACAAAAAGTTATATGACAGTTTAAGTGAAACTTTGTTCGTCCAGTTCACCGTCCTGGAAAACCAGTTTTTACCAACCATGTCCTACAGTTGCAGGTGAGATATTACAACTACTCAGTCACTCTTGTCGACTTATCATATGGATTCACTGCTGAGGTAGGTTTAGCAGACTGTATCTACGTGGCTAAATATTTGTGTTCCAGGACAGGCACCTGATTGCAGGATCACAGAGGTAGCGACCATATTCCGCGTTGTCCACATGGTAGGTGTGGAGAGACCGACTGAGAGGCCAGTATCCCTCTGTCATTTTCGGTTACTAATCACTCATCTTTGGGAGGATTCGGCTATGACAAGCAATTACGGTATCGAAGTCCAAATACGGGAAAACAAAGAGATAATGGCGACATAAAAGTAGTTACGGCGTATCGTACGGTAGAGAGTCACTAAACTAGTCTTGAAAGTTGGCTGTGGAGCAAACAGCAGAGAGGACTGGTTGGTGCAGTGATTTGCTTAAGCAACTTTGCTCGTCATTGAGTCGAGTACGACAGAACTGTGCTAAGTTTTAACTTCCGTACATGAAATGTTACGATATTTGAGCAAACGGTATGTGCAGTTTAGGCACCAACAAATATCTTCTTTTTACAGGAAATCGTTTACAGAGCAGTAATTAATCCGATCAAAGGTACCGTGCGCGGTACTATTGCCGGATGAAACAGCTTGTTTGAACCGATAAATGAACGCACATTCTCTTATGTTTTGACTAAAGACATCAGACAGGAATGGTTAAGATCAGTTAAAGTGATCAAACTTCTCGTTGTTCAAGCTGACGACGTTTCCTGATACATATTGTGAAACATCTGGTATGCATGACCAGCGAAATGGTTATATTAAACGAAAATGCAGTCGCTAAGAATCTCTGTGACACATTGGTACCTAGTTTGTTTTCCCAAATCTCTATGGTGTCACAAGTGTTTTCAGGTTGATACCGTTAAAATCATCGTTACGACATGTTCAAACGGTTCCCGGTTTTGCGCAATATTCCACAGTACTTCTCCATAAGCACCCATACGAAAACCCGCTTTCATCTGTGTTTGAAATCACAAGTTAGGCCTGCTTTAAACGTAGTAAAGATTTCAACCACTCTTGTCCAGTCTCACCAAATTGGCCAAGAATCCCATGTAAATTGTTTTCGATGGGTGCGATTAATTCAGAATATAAAAGGTAAACATCCCGTCGATTTCAATATATTCTTTCTGGCGATATTCCTTACATTTTTGTTCAGTGTCTCTGACAGTCATGTCCCACCGGAAGCATATAAGATTATCTACTCTGCGAGATGATATAACAAACATTCCTACTTGACGGACCTGCAGAGGTTTCGAACAGTATCCAAGAGAATCTTAAGAAAAGAACGAGCAAAAATGTAACACGACGAGCTAACGAGGTGAACAGAACACAAATGGCAGAAACACGCGTTGCTGAAACTGCCGCCATTTCCTATCAGCTTGCTGGATACTTCTTTACAAACTTCAACTTCTTTCTTGCCCATCTCCGTGTACTGAAAACTCCGAACGTCAATATTCAAGAGACCGGAAAAAACTGCTCAGGATGTCCAAGTTCCGAGACTCGGAAATGAACATTTAAACGCGAGTATCAATTGGTGGACTTCGTGTTATTTGATTTCACTGAAAATTGGGTACATTCTTCGGTTGATTCACCTGACTCAGTAAGTAAACTTTGACCAGAAAGTAGATGTCCCTTAGGTCCAAATGTTAGATTCTCGTACTTCTGTAGGAAGGTTACATATGTGCATCTGTCTAATGTTTAGTCTATCCGGTGCTATCACAGGTACTAAGCTAGCTGCATGAAACTAGTTGTCCACATCTACTGGCCTACATAATTTGTAGTGGTATATGATGTTTGGCAACTTGTATTTACGTGTATTTACTCAGCTGTCTTCTGGTCTCAATTATCACGGAAACGAACGTAGATTATCTGATGTTTCTCTCGTAGTAGGTTTCTTTCTAATATTCCAGGGTATATCGCATGCGGTTGTTGCTGACTAGCGAGCCACGTGCAGTTAAACTGAGATAAGAACCCCGTAGTTATTTCCGAAATGCCCTCGATGATCGACAAATCCGTTTATTACGGTCTGGCTAAGTTGTATGAACATTTTGAGAGCCAATTTGTTGTGATGTGTTATAAGATGTACCACTTACATGGGTTTTACGAGTAGCGAAAGCCATCGTTTCAAAGTATGAAAGTGAAGACATTCGCCAGAACGAAAGTGGGATACACAGGAAAGTGGATTGAGTTGGCGTGTTTCAAACACAGTGTGATAAGCAAGAATGTGCATCCGGTAAAAATAATACAAACTGGTTAGAACGGAGAATAGGAAAGTGTCCTCGGGTCAATGGACAAACAGCTGCACAGAAAGCTTGCACATCATCACAAATTTCAGGTTGTAAACTTGGTCTGAAATTTTGATTCTTGATTTATTTATGGTGATTTTAAAAATGCAGTGCTGAGAAAATGCCACCGTGTTTCACGCAAAGCTGAACTGATAACGAGACCTACCATAGTAACGGAAAGTTCGCACGTTCAGCGGCTAGCCTAATAAACGATCCGGTGAAAGGAACAGGTCGGGCCATGGTAATCAGCAGTAACTCATCAAGAATGTTTAAGTATATCACCAGTAAATCTAGTGCACATCACGCAGTCTGTTTTTATCCAAAGATTTTCGATACACACCTCAAGTTTCGGATATTTTGTCAGTGTTCTGAACGGAGAGATATACGTTTCTGCGAGGAATGTTTATAAGCAGATTTCGTGTAGTGTGCCACCCTAAATTACGAAAGAACGACATAGGATTCTCGAATTGCGCAACGGTTGTGAAATGTGACTGGAGTCCAAATAAACCAAATGCTACTTCTGGTTTGGCATCTCACATAGATCCCCGAACGGAGGCATAACGTAATTGCATTGTACTAGGTAGGTCACTAAGACGGGCATACCAGAATATTTCACTTCAGATCGCATTCCCTTCTTTACAAGCAGCTAGGGAAACATTTGAATAAGAAGAGACGATCCATCCATGAGACTGTTGATGAATAAACAAGCCCAAAAGTATAAAAGATTTACTGCTTGAGGCAACTCAGTCAGACATTATCACACAACGGATGTCCACTTCTTCAATCACCGAGGCCCAGTTGAAGATTGATTATGCGATCAGTCTGATAAATGCATTTCCGTACGCTGTTGCATCGACACAGACTGATCAACTTGACATAAGTGAAATTCGTGACCCTATGTGTACAAAGGTCATTGCCTTCGAACATCTGTCTGCCATGGTTTTGGTCGCTGACCGGTTTGACTTTTTACAATTGATTATATCCGTTTTGCCGCTGCAGTGTGTCACAATTAGAAACAGACAAAGATAAAACCTTCTGGTAAACTTTGGTCACTAAATTCATAATCTGTCCTGCTGAAGATGTTTGCCTTCATTCAAAGAAAACCTAGTTTGCAAAAAGTAACTTCATAATTATTAAGCATTTTGTGGTCACAATTTCTCGGAAACACTCGGCTGATTTCTTGGTTGCTGATACTCATCATACGTGCTCGCCTGACCGGCTTACACTCCACTATTACAGACTGTTCTTGGAGTTCACGATGAAACCAATACTGTTAGTAGATCTGTGCAGATGTAAGCATCGGGCCCATGGGTTGTGTGTTAACACAAAAACTATGCCACCTAAATTTTTAAAAACAACCCACAGCTCAGTCATTGACTGCGGAATTATTTTGTGTAAGCTTGCTACCGTTTTGTGAAAATGACGTAGTGTGAAATAAACTTTCGTGTCAGGGATTAAAACAAAGCAAAGTAGGCAACTTACGTGGGATATTGAGTTGTTGATAATTCTTACATCAGAAAAGTATCATCACAGGCGACTCCTTTTAAAAATATCTAAACACGAGTTTTGCTCCTGATGGAGCTCATCAGCAGTGCATATCTTTACTGTGACCAGAACTAGAACTCTGTCCATGTTTTCATCAGGCAACCGTGTTTACCAGTGCACCATTAACCTCAAACTAGTCACTACCGAATTATCACATATGAACCCCCAACCACTTTTGCCTGTCTACTGATCAGGTCACTCGATCGTCTCGATAACACACACTGTTAGTCTTGGTTAACTTCATTCATTAACCTCATGAGTCGAACTTCCGAGGTGACTGACAAGTAAGTGAGGAGTTGGTTGCTTTCAAGCTGAACACAACTTGCTCACGCTTACAGTCTTCGCATTTAGATAGACCTTCTAGGCATCCTGTTTTGAAAAGAAAGAACAAAACACAAGTTCCTCTCTTGTTAGAGCTCATCCGTAACACATATCCTAGTCTGTTCGTTATTGACTAGAAAAAACTGTCGAATCTTCAGAAATGATATAAATACATATCAAAATTCAACTTTGATATGAGTTATTCTTTGACATTGATCTAACGTCGGGAAAGCCAAGCAAATTTGCCTGTTTATGTAGTTGTGCCGAGATAATACACTTGGCCCTTATCTTAAGGGGTTTAGAGAAAAGCGGAAAAGAAGAAAAATGTGTCCCGGAGTCCAGACTTTGACAGCGGCGGTCAGAAGTGTGTTTAATTTTGCTCGAATTATTTCAGTACAGGAACCGGCTACTCACAACAAGTATCTGATTTCGGACAGTACCGCCATCGACTGGCTATGCGCATTTTTGCCTTTTGCTTAGGCAATATCTGATATAGAACAACACAAAAGGCCAGTGGTCCTTGGCAGAGGTAACAATATATTTTATATAACACATCATTCTCCCCACAAGTTTCAACCTACAAACCAGTCAGTTGTTAGATTAGGGGCGTGCTATCTTTGGGAGTTAAACAGAAGCATGTTTGGTGACAGATTTTGTCATCAAACGAGAAAACTGTATGGATACCAATGAAGGCGAAACATCACGCCTGATACTGATTTGGCATAAGTTTGTTTATGTTACTCAGTCTTTGTGAGCAAAATATCGAGTCCAAACCAACCCGACTGAAAGTGTGTTGAGTAGTATTTATTACCTCCCGTGAAATTGCTGCAAAGTACCCAATTCTATTTCCTACAATATGTCGTCTTTACAAGGCGGCCACATTTATTTCGCTGAAGAAATAGGCCAGTGAATCATATACTATGAGGATCATTTTCAAACTCTTTCGTTTTTGTTGTTTAAATGGTCAAGTTTTATTTTCACCAGTCCCGAATTAGGATATTATCCCGCTGTTCCTACGCTGCTAAGGTGAGATCGTATGTTACATGGTATGTGGATTGTGTCATCCTCAGTACTCAATGTTTAAAGCACTGCAGAACGGTCTCTTTGTCCTAAGCAGCTGGCAGAAGGCAAATTTTGCTGCTAACAGCAATTTTGCGATACTGGGGGTTAAAAGTACCATCTCTTTCCGAAAGGAAGTAGTAGATTCGAATTTTTCTGTTGGTGTGGCTTATTGTTAACATATGTTTGTCGCAACCGGGAACTGCGCCTGGCGGATAGATGAAAATTCAATGAATCAGCGGTAGTCAGAACAAGTCATATAGGCGTTCGGTATAAACTTACCAGATTGGAAGACTAAACTTTGGTAGCTAATTAAAATGATGGATGATCCGTGGTTAGCGGCTGCGCTTATCAGAGGCCCATGAGATGTGTAATTGGAAGGTTTGGATACAAGAATGCTTGCGAACGAATAGTCACGGTGTTTTGTGCCAGAATTTTGAATCAAGCTGTGGAAAATAGCTATCATCTTTATTGTTCTATATCACTGTAAAGAACGCGATTGCTGCGGGTCTAAGGGAAACACCGTAGCCCAACAACTGAATAAGATCATAGAACAGCATTTTATGACCGCTAAATTAGTACGAACTGGACGGTATTGTCAGCAGGGCATACAAATCTGGTGTGAACTTCATGCAAACTGTTTTCATTTGTGAAGGAGGTCGTTTTCTAATAAATAGGTGAGGGAAGGTGCTACCGATTTAGCCCTGGAGTGGGTTAGACCGGCGGTGTGAAGTAATCGGTTTTGGATTTGCAGATTCTACCAGGGAACGGATAGCCTCGGTGTCTTCATCTTCGAAGAGTGAACCTGTACTGTATGCAACATATCTGCCACAGACGTTTGTGTCACTTCATATAGGATTTTGGTAATCCATAATTCTGTTTGTTGCCAGCAAAGAGAGTTTTCTTTGCCATTTGGCTAAAGACGGTTTTCCACAGACTTGTTAGATCGTTTTCATTAGGATGTGGATAAACTGGTCATTATTCCACATTGCTGTTGAAAACACGGACAGTAGTTCGAATGAGTCACTACTAGAACATCTCTTGAGATAATCTAGTGCAGCTCTAATAAGATTTAAATGATCAGAATACTTGTTTAACCGACCTATTCTACGACCAGTCGTCGGCCAGGCATCGATGTTCAAAACTGTAGACAATAATGGTTCTAGGACAAAACCTGATGGCATTTTAATCAATGAAAACATCGGGCAGATAATAACCGTCAGTGACTCAGCATTTGATAAGGAGAGGTACAGGTTATGCTGATATCCAGGACATTGGATTCATAAGTTTGCTACCCGCATGTTCGGAGTTTCTAAGTTACAAAACACATCGAAAAGTTCCATGTCTAGTTCACTGGATGCTACTGATAGTTGTCCAAACAGACTAGTCTCCAGTTGTTTCGCCTTAGTTGTTTTACACTCTGCGAGGTAAGTGAGATTCAAACGTAATAAGATTTTGCTTGTAGCGATTGATGCTTGAATAAGGACGATAACGTCGAGAGAAATAAATAAGCTTATCTTGGAAAGTTATTGAGTGAAGGAGGTTTACTGCTCAGTCGCCCCTAAAAATCCGAAACTTCCGGGTCGTTCACCAGAATCATTCAATGATATTTCTTGGCTCATGACAAAGGTGACCAAAAACAAATGTGACACACACATCCCACTCACGCCGATTGGGTTGGCAGAACAGGATCAAGGTTTTGGTAGATACGGTTTCTCTGTACAAAATTAGGTATGAAAAGATACGCCCCCGAGTCGAGCTGTTTATGTGGGATGCGTCATAAGGGTCAATATTTGCAGCCAACTGTAGCAATTATCGATTCCTTGTGTCGTTTGTGGGTGATGTCGGTTTATTCTCTGGGGTTACATGAAGATGAAATTTTGAGGGCGAACCATATATGTCTCGGTTTGACAAGTTTATGCCCCTTACAGTTAAAACCTCAAAGACGCCACATCCTTGTGTTTGATCTGTTTTCAGGAGTTCTTGTTTTAACAGACGATCCCCCCTTTACTGCCAACCTATGGCCAGTTTATCAGGTGATTGAAAGTGGGTGAATAATCAGACTTAAGCATAAGATTTAGGGTACAGCGACCATTCGCTTGACACACTAGCATACCTTCGCACAACATTGACCAGTAAAACCTGGTAATAAGGAGGTGAGAAAAATGATGTGCGTTAAGTGCCTTGGATAACTCTGACGTTCATATGGCGGTAAGATGTGCTGGGAGAAAAAGTTCAGCGTAACACTCAAAGAACCGGGATCCGAATGCTCCGTACAGTGATAATTGATTGCTTTGTCGGACCGTGGGTACGTGGTGGTTAGTGTTTATATAGATCCGAATACGTGGTTAACTCTCAACGGCGTTGAGAACTGGTCTGGTATAAAGAATTTTCGGGTTGATATTTGCAGCGACAGAGACCGATTCTTCGCTGGTAGCTGTCAATAAGTTAAGGAGACTGCCCACCTGAAACTCCAGAGCTGGAACAGGGGAAAAAAGGAATACTCTTATACCGCAGGTGGTTCATAAGATACAATCCGCGGTTGTCTGTCCGTATTCGTTTTACGGTAGTGATATTATTGAATAATAAGCAGGAAAAGGTATCCTAACAGAGTGCTTAGCGCTGAGTGGACAAGCATTGATGTGCAAGAGAGCTGCTGGCAAGTCTATTGCTACGCGGTCTATGGTGTGTTGCTGACGTTGGAAAGTACTCGAATTAGCGAAAACCTTGTTTAAAAATTATGTAACGCCTATTTTTGAAATGGTGATTCACTTCACGAATAGCAACAGAAGACATATCGCGAGATGTTAACATTTCGCTTACTCTCTTCAGTCACGAACGTAAAACATTAGAATATATAGGACATACGTATAGCACCGACTATAAAGACAATCAACGATTGGATTTACATAAAACAAAACTGTCATCAGTTCCAGGGCAGAAAAATTGCATGAGTCAACAGTTTATGCACACAGAACTGGATGGCGATTAATGAGTAACACTGCTTCGGAGAAGACAAGCCATTTCGGATTCCATTTACGCAACAATACTTGAAACGATTTGGCGGGGTCAGCAACGTGACCTATTTCCATTTCGAGTTTTGCAGTAGATAAGGTCAGATTTTGTCTCACTCGATCTGTTGCCATTGCCTGTTGCGTTATGGCGCGCACAAATCACTTGGGCATATGCTCAGCCCTTGTTTGTTGTAGGTACCAATCCGTTCTACCGATATAGGTGTCACTGCAACCGCAAGTAAACTGATTGATTACATGTGAAACAGAGCATTGCGGTAGGACGCGATCATAAAGAAGCTGAGCGACACAGTTAGTTGTGAGTATCAGCCGCAATTCAGGTGCAGAGAGTGTGACAGTTATAACAGACAGCAATTTTTAATTATTTCAGTAGTGATATATTCGCCCTCAAAAGATGGGTTCAAAAAGACCTGCTTCTTCGAAACCGTATTCGCGCCACTTTTGATCAGTCTTTTCTGGCTATGAATATCGATGAACTCTTCAGGATATCCGTCTGCAGACAACACATTCCTTAATCTCTCTTCATATTCTTGGAAACAGTCACCAATGCAGGTCTTCCAGGCTCTATGAAACAGGGTTTACACCAGACCTCGTTTGTAAGTAACTGGTGCGAAAGAAGAATGCAAATACTGACCGATCTAAGTGGTCTGGCGGTGCGCTGGGCGCTGTGGTGAGCAATTATGCAGTCTAATGAGAAACAGAAAGATTGAGATAAGCAGAATTAGAAAGGTTTAAGTGTGAAACAAAATGAATATTAGCGGTAAGAATCAAAGTTTCCTACACATCACTTATAAATTTTATTTCCCATTAGAATTGACTTTCTGTCTCCCAGGTGATTACCTCACGTAGCTTATACTTTTGCGTACAGAGACTGCTTAGCTTGGTCTTGAAGGCTCATCATATAAACAAGTTAATAGTGTAGTATTAGATAGTCTACTGGGCCCAAAATTTGCAAGTACATTTTTAGGAATGGCTTGATTACAACCGTCTGATTTTATAGATGGTACCCATTTCTAGTCTATTACTTTACGTTCGTGACTGGAAAGGGTGAACGAAATGTTAACATCTAACGACGTATGTCTCCCACTGTTACTGGTGTAATGAGTATAATAGATAAGTTGTTTAGGCACTAAGACAGTAGCTAATGATTAGACTAGTCAGGAGTTTATAACAGTATGCTCGGTAGTATGGTCTGAATTTGTCCAGTGGGTTGTACGCAGACTTTTCGTTAGAAGTTAACAAAACAAACAGCAGTGCGATATATCCGTAACAATGCCAATAAACTTTGCCCTACGGATCCTACGTACTACTATACGGCAGAACCGAAATTTGTTTCAGTCTAACAACGGCAGTGGGATTCATGTAACCACCATACATGATATCATTGATTTGTAAATATTCGGGTGAAATTTCAATAACACCATGAATATTTCTTCAAAGATATTGAACCTACGTTAAAATTCACGTACGCATCTGCAAATAAGCCTCAGGACCACTGAAATAAACACACAGGTATATGACCTTTAACGTTTTCCACTTACGGAACAGTGTTCAGAGTAAAGTGGGAGCTTACCAAATAAAGCTTCAGGCTGGGTAAACACAACAGCGTAAGGCCATCCAAAGTTAAACAGAAGAGTAGATTTATTACTAGGAGGAAGTTTACGCTGGTGCACCGAAACAATCTTGAGATCATCCACCTAGTTTATAATATGTTGTTCAACGATGTCGTGGAAGAAACGTACACTTTTATCACATACTGACATGTAATTAATTTTGAACATGTACCCTAGTTTTCTCAGAACATACAACCTAGCTTAAGAGATGAAACATTTTGTTGTTGATTGTCAGTGAATCATTTGAACAAGATAGTGTAGGTGCAAACTACTACGTAAAGTTCTTTACCACATTCTTCTTATTTGTAAATTTATGAAGAACACGGGAACACAAAACCATTAACCAATTTATCGGTCTGAGTGGCTAAGCTTTTCTAAACAGACTCACGATTCACAAGGCTAACTGTGACTGCCTTTTAAGCTCATAACAGATGTTGCCTTAGGGCAATCTGCATAACTTCAAAATCTTTATAATTTTTCAGATAATGAGTGCAAAAGATAATAAACGACAACCAACCAGTGAATTTACAGCCTGTTGTCGATGGAAACAGCAACGGCTGTTTAACATGTCGTCCAATAGCGCTTACATTAATGCACTTAGTCACATTGACAGAATGCGCTCAGATCCTAGTTCTGAACGCTCCTCCTATTCTATCCATGTAACTACATACGAATCTGCAAGAAAACTGGTGGGAACTCTGAGTCATATAAACCTACCAAATCCTGCCTGGTTCGAGAAGCATCAGTTAAGAGTTTTGTAGGATTAAGACTGCATTATCGCGCTTCAAGCAGTCCATCCTTTATATGAAAGTTAAAATGTACCGTTTTTTCAAGGGTACTCGTAGTGGGTCAATTTCGGATGAATTTGTTTTGCTTTCCCTTGAACGGTTACGAAACGCTTCTAATATGAGGCGCTTCGTGCGTCATTACCTACTTGGCCACTTGATCGGTTAACGTACCATGTTCTCAACGCTCCGTAGAACAGCATGCGACCTATTAGTTTTTATGCCGCAAGGAAGAAACTCTTAAACTTCTTACACATCCTTGTTCAGGTATTGTAATTTGGAGATGGTGAATTGTCACCGACAATTTTCTAACGATGGACGAAGAGGTATTTTTCTCCACCCAATGAAATTTACAAGACTATACGCTAGTTATCTTCATGCTCATAAAGTAGACCCAAATGTCCTGGTCTCTAAAATTCCTTCTGTTCGACCAGTATTTCAGTAGCTACTAAGAGTATTATGAGGGCATGAGACTAATCGATACTGTTGACATTTTCATTCTACTTGTTGCTGTATTCGTGCTGGTCAAGTGTTTACTAACTGTACGGGCATGTGCACAACTTTCGTATCGCAGACTGCTTAACTTTTCCATTCCCAAATATCATCATTTTTTTATGTTCACCACTTCGTATGGTCAGTCGTAAATATTTTTGGCGTGCTTTAGCCATAAAAGTCAGCTTTTTCGTGTGTCTACATCCAATGGTTGATTAATGGGTGTTTTGAATGGAAACGATCCCGACGTGAAATCTGTCATTTTGGAGGTGGAATTTTTACAACTATCCCCATTTCCTTTTGATACTGAGAGTGAACATGCATTGACAATCCAGCGAACGAAATTTCAACAAAAGTGCAACTATCCTCATTTTCCTCTGACATTCGAAAGGATCGGGTAAGTATAGGTTCATATATGAAACACAGTTTGAGATAGTGTTTGAAAACCAGTCAGATGATATACCAATTTATCATACCTAGCCTGATACTACATTAAACTTGTTTACACCAAACCCAAACAGTGACATTTTAATGCTTTTCAGCTTTAGCCTTCGAACCGTTGCTTTAAAATGTACTTACATTTTTCAAATGACATCGTGTCTATTCGTCAATTATGGTCTCAGTTCACATCTGTTAGGGTAAGGTAGCTTATGGTAAATGTCAACAAGTCTGAAATTCTACAGAAAGCCATATGTTTCTTCCAGAAAAATGTGCGGTAACAGATGATAAACGCAAAACTAAAGGTCACCACCGCTGTGCGAACTTTCATCTTCTGTCTATCCCCCATCAACATTTCCTTATTCAATTAGTTGACTGCATTTGTGGTTGGTTTTGAATGAAATTTTGCAAAGTTTTCATAAATAAATCAGCGGTTTGGCCGGATGATATATGGTGTTTTTCCAAGAAACACACCCAAACTGGCATCACATTTAAAACTAGTTTATTTCGTTAGAAGAAAATTTTCGAGCGCAGATGTTACGCGACTCTAAAGTGAGGTAAATTGATTGTTGTGAAGTTGACAATATGTCGAATTGGCAACAAGTTTGCTGCAAATTAACGCATACAAAAGAGAGCGAAACCGGAAATCCAGAAGGCAAACATTTCTGTATTGCGGAATACTTGATACAACGTTGGCAAGGCACCGAGAAATTTGGTAATGAGCAGATTTATCAGTCCATTTTACAAAAGGAACCTTCCTGATGTGCTGTACTGTGGGTCTGTAAGTAAGACAATCTGGGTGCCTATCCGAAATGTCACTCTGAAAGGTAGACACAGTTTCATTACACAATGAGTTACAAAATATCTCCTTCGAATAAGAAGATGATAAAACAGTGGCTAACAAGAAACCCCACTAGAAATTTTTATTGGCGAATGAAATTTTCCTCTATATCTTTCAACCCATTCGGAAAGCCCATAAAGGAGATCACGTGCAGTTTGCTTGAAGAAAGGTGCAGACGTCCAATGAAATATATTGCATACTAATATAAAATGTTTGATAAAAAAATTGTAAAAGAAAACAGAAATAAAAATGTTTCCACCATTTCCTCATCAGGTAAGTACACATATATATGGTCAAAAAAATCAAATCAAAAGTAGGAAAACTTATACTGGTCCGTACAATAATGTAAGAAATATTAAACAGACGAGTTAATCCACTCAAAGGGCCGGACACTGGTGTTTGTGATGTGTGGCTCAGATATCCCTTCATAGTTAGGACAAAGAAGTCAGTTCTGAAGTTACTGAAAATATCTATTAGTGGTAGGCTTAGTGGAATCCCCATCGCAACTGTTCGGGGTTGATACAACATGTCATTGGACATGGGTTTCACATTGAGTGTGTAGCACAGTAGAAGAGCTTTACACGGATAGTTTCACAGATTTTCCACCATCACCAGTGAGTCATAGTTATAATAGATTAACCCGTTTGTGTGGAACTTTGTACATTATTATACAGACCAGTAGGATGCTTCTTCACATTGACCTAATTTTGTTGAACATATATAACCGTATTGATCTGAAAAAGAATTGATTGAGAAATATTTTTTCACTATTGTCTCCCAAGACTTAGCAGGAATCTCCGCGAGATTACGAGAAAACAAATATCTTCCGGCACCTGAGGAGTTAAATATTTATATAAGCTCAAAAACTAAATTTTTGCGAACGGGCAAATTGGTCAAGTTTCTTTATGGTTGCACGGGTTGGAACGAATGATCCAAACGCGCTCGGTCAGCTCTTCATAAGAGTCGTATTCAACCGGGCTCAAATTTCCTCAAACGCCATTCACTGAACTGAATACGTACAGCCTACTCACATGAGACTGAATTCTTATGGAATGCAAACCAACGAAAGCATGTTTTGAATGACCTAACAGAACAAGATTCGAAAGAATGTGAAGAATGCGTGCAGGTAATCATTACTAAGCAATCTGTCAAAAGACGATGTAAACCAGTGGACTGACTTAGTTACCAGAAGCTTCAATTACAGTTTCCTGTAAACCTGGTAAGGTATGTTTATATTTTGTTGCAAATTAGGCTTGAAAATATTTTGCATCAAATGCTGCCGCTAATACCGGTGTTTTGTTGTCCATCTCGTAGATGTGATCAGATAGAAATTGAGGTTCGTTTTTAAAATATCTATAACCAGACCAACCAGCTGTCTCCTACTACGAAGTCTTATCCGGAGCATTTCAAATCAAGCTCATTTAATTACCACTTTCAATACAGTCAATCACATTTGACTCATAAAAGCCGGATAACACTCATACTTCTTCAGGTCATACGAGCGCTTCGCAAACGTGACGATATTCCAATAACACGCCTAGACCAGGGGACAGTCATTATGGACAAAAATGTTGTCGATAAAATGTCACATTTTCTTTCGGACCGAATCACATGTGGCCAAATGGTTGAGGAAGAAACAAAACTGTTTTGATCGAGGATCAGTTAGCAGATTGACTGAAACCATTTTTGCAGGAAAAAAAGAATTAAAGCAGTTGAATGTGACCAAATAAAACCGACCAGCCCAGTTATCCCCCGCCCACATGGTCTACCAATGATTCACATGGTGAACCAGACACTGAGTTCTATCCTCGATGTATACAGTTCACCTTAGCAGGCGGCAACAAAATGGATAACACAACAATACGAACCAATCTATCAGAACCAATGTCACAAAATTTATGCGACACTTTTGATTTTGATATCAAGATTGAAGTGTTGACACGTAATAAGTACGTGTGTTTCATAGATGTTTATTCATTGCTTACAAGTGTTTCCATGTCGCAGACCATTAATTTCATTTGTGAGCACGCCCACCGATCAAATATTCAATTGAGCACACTAACACCAACGGATACAGAGCTTCAATTATGCTATATACTCAATGTGCAATCCAAGTTCAGTGACAAGTTTTCACATCAAACTGACAGAGTTGTGATGGGGTCCCCACTAGACCCACTACTAACAGATACTTTCGGCCGCAAACTAAGAAGTCAGTTGTGTCACCGAAAGCACGTATAGCAGTAGATAGTAGATAACGGATATCCCCGCTCTGCTGCAGTCGGCCCAGAATATAACCGATGTTGAACCAACAGTGACACAGTTCTGTCACATTCACCTTTAAAAGGGATTGAAATAACGTGTTTCACTTTCTAGATGTGAGTCTGAAGAACGAAATGATAGTCCTCTTCAACGCTCCATTCCTCGCAAGGTAACATAGACTAGGCAGTACACATATTTTAATAAGGGTATGATGCTGAGACAATTCATTAACACTGTTCGATGTTTTACCAGCACAGCAAGAGAAATTTGTCTTTCAAAGACAGTATAAGAAGAATTGGGAGTATTTACTAATTGTTTTAAGGAAAAATGGCTATTCCGGCCATTTTATAACTCAAAACGTGATCGCAGTAGAGTCTGGCGATCCCATTATCACGGTAGAGAAGAAAGCCATCTGCATCCTCTTAACATTCAACCAAGAAATCATGACAGAAAGACCAAACCCCTGACCGCATCAGATTTGTAGACCCACCTTCCCGGCGGTGAAGTTGTAGAGATGGTTCAGTAGTTCTTCCTTGATAAATGTGAGTTTTGAAGATAACTCGTCTGCTGCTGCACAACGAAATATGAAGTTTGGACGACTGTGTTTTTGCCCACGTGAAGCTTGACTCAAGACTGGCTTGACAATAATTATCGGCAGAATAGTAGTTACATACTTTGCCCATGCGGAGTATCGTGTTCACACAAAACAAGCTGTTCGCATAGTTTAACGAGTAAAAACCACCGCGTAATCGATTGTTATATGTTTATACAATCTGATTCTTTGTTTTCAAAAGAAGCTCGCACAAACCCAGCAGTTGGCGTGGCTAAAAATCGCATCTTTAATTTCAACCTTGACCTCTGTGACCTAACTCTGGACGGATCTCTAAGTCAAACATCACAAGCACCATTGACTCGTCTGTTGTGTGAATCAACTAGTTTTATCGAAATTTCTCACAGTTTTATGGGGACCAGTGGAGGTTTTCCTATTGTAGATTTGATTTTGCTGGCCATATATAAGTGTACTGATCTGGTGAAGAAGTAGTAGAAACAATTTTTGTTCCCGTTTTCTTCTGTGACTCAGTGAGATTTTTCGTGAGAAAATGTGATTGGTTGCTATTTGGCTCTATGTTTTTGAAGCATCGTTTATTCTACTGTTAGAGAAAACTTTGGTCGAAATTGAGCGGGGATTAACTTCCCCGAAAACCAGTTTACAGAGGGTGACACTCAGGTATGCTTCAATTTCTAGAAGTAATTATCGCATTGTATAAAAATGTTACTTAAACTACATCAGACCTAAATAAGCCTGATTAATCCGAAATAATTGATAACAATTTAAAAGTGTTTATAACAATCTACAGTTTATAAACTTATGCTTCCATACCTCGCTCACACGAACGAGGTAGATCAACTGGGGGCATTGCAAGAGTTCACAGTTTCAACTGCATTACATTGATTTGCATTGGCAGTTGAAAACCAGTACTTTTTAGCTGCATGCGATGTTCACACCTGTGCTAAATATCAGTCGAGTTCTTCTGGTAATCTCCACAAGTGAAACATTCAACTATGTCTAGATGTTTATATCGAATTAACAACATAGTCGACCTGGTCAGTTATAATGGTCCGCAAAACCTTTTGCACTTGATACATACGGGTTCACCAGTCATAAAATATTTTGGAATTTTAAACTGTTGCGTGGACGTGGACTGTGCAAATTTCAGAGGTTGACAATTATTTCAACAAACTATCCACTAATTTATCCGGCGAATTCCGGCAGAGGAATACAAAGAGGTGAGATGTATGATTACGAAACAATTAGTGAAAAGTTTGAAGCATTTTAAATAGGGATGTTCAAAATTAAAAAACTTATCACACTAAAGCAAACTCAAAACTTTTAGCTATACATACACTTTGCCAACTTCCAAAGGCCCAATCGTCTAACAAGCGTGATGTTAGGTATATGCAATACTTGTTATCATGGCGTCACAATGAATTGCTAAGAGATCCTTTCATACAGTATCCCCTATAAAAAATAAGGTCTACATGACATCATCAGACTTGTGAATGCCATAAAGATTTGGGTGACAATTCCACGTTTTCATGCTGGGTTGGTTTAACCAAATCCTTCACAGATATGCTCGTAATAAAAACCATCTATCCTCTATGATGACTAGTATTTACCTTTGAGATTAGAATGCAGGTTCCGACAGTAATTCTAAAAATGATGTCTCTTTGGCGTATATTTAACGTGTAATTTATATTTTACTGACCACCGTATCAAGGAATAGATGGTGTGAATATAGGGTGTCCTTTCGTCACTTTACTTACCGGGATATGTATGAACTTGCTCAAACACGAGGAGAAAAGAATGTTCAGCTGATTGTCTATGTTTCTGCTGCTGCTGCTGCTTTTTGGACGATGGATTCGCAATAACGAATAGGTTGGAGAAAGTCTACGCAGACTCTGAATGCGTCATGTCAGCTCCTCTGTATCAACTGAATCAAAAATTCCGCACTGCCTTATAGTGATCTGTCAACAGTGGGCCGGATCGGAAGGACTATTATGACAAGTCCAATGGCAGTGTGCTTCTGAAAGAAAACAGCAATATCAACAAGATTAAAATAAAAATAATTCCTCTCAACGTTATCCCCTCAGTGATGGTTTTCTCACATCAGAACTCTCTGTAACGGTATCGTTTGATTCTCCGAGTAAACAGTAAGAAATTAATGAAACAGCCACCATACACTCTGGGGTCATTATGCAGTATATACACTCGTTTCTCTTCCCACACTTCAGAAAGAATCTAACGGTGGACTATTCAACCGTGGACTCCAAAATCGAACAGAAAAATTATTAGCAAAAAGTGTGATAACGACAAACAAGCGCCTGTATCCTAAATCTGTTTAGGAATGACAAAATAACTGGTCACCGCTAAAGCAAAGTTTTCCACTCCTTGTAATACTTTTAGGCAGCAAAGAGTATTAAAATTAGCAAAAGACGGCTTTATTGGCGGATATGAACGCGTTATTCGGAAGGGCCTGTAGGCGGGATAAGAAAATCGGAAATCGACATAATTTTGGCACACCTAGTCACAATTTGAGCCTAAGCCATATTATTGATATACGATATAATATGCACCGGACAGTAAACAAGTTCAGTGCATCGTGGAAGCATGGTGAAGGATAAGTTAGACACAATTCGCTTACGCAGTGTTATCTTATCAAAGAATTTCAACTGGGCAGCCAGACCTCCTTACTATTCATCTGTTCGCCAGTCAGTATCTTTGTCATTCCTATTGTGCTAACACTGACAGACGCTGCTGTTGATAAGCACAGTCGATGTTATTGCTTTTACATTGTCAGGTAGGAACCACGTCTCTTTCATGTGCAGATCAGAATGCATTATCCATGCATCAGTTCTCTTCTGTCAGGCACACACCATTATGTGCTATCTTTCTGAACTAAACATTATCTCTGACGCTTATGCCAAAGGCCTACTTTCTACATCTCAAGCCACTTGAGAACCCAAAGACTATGCTGATATTGTTTTCAATCTACATTTTTACTCCTATAAAGTCTTTGGGAATGAAGAACTGATGATGTTTTGTCACCTGGTGGTAGTTTTCACAGCTGTGCAGAAGAACAACTGACTGGATGTCTTTTTACTCCCTGCTAGTTAATGAAATGCATTATTAGGCCGAAGTGATAAGCACGTTCTCTACCACAATACTGTCGTGGTTTTGACCACTCAGCTGTCAATCTTTATACCTTATCAAACTTGCGAGTAACAAATTATGATCAGTACTCACATTTGGTAGACGGCGATGGTCGCATATACAGGTATCCAATAGAGCCTTATTCCTTAAAAAAACAGACAATAGGTCGTATGAATAACATGATATTGGTGTTGTGTTGTGAGTTTTTTGAACTGCTCATAAAACATTGTCTACATCTGGAAGATATCATGTTAGATCACTGTTACTTGTAGTTATACATCACTGTGTCCGTATCGTTCAAGAAACTTTCGAGGATGTCGCCAATAACACATTCTGAATGGAAACGAGGTCGGTTTGCTCAGATCTGATATTAATGATCGTGTTGATTCAGTATGCACCTTTACTCTGTCAGAGATGTCAGTGTGATGTTTTTGCTTAGACTATTGAAATAACGTAATTATTATTAGCTCGAAGTTACCCCTAATAAAAATGTTATTGTTGGGAAATTATTCATGGTTACGTTTATATATTTTGTAAGTTATGATGCACAGTTGCATAAACAGAGCTGTAGACTTATTGCAATAAAAACCAAAACACATAAGCTGCGCACAGCCTGATATACTTTTGGTATTTTACGACGCATCATTATGTTTTATGCATATCGAGGGAAATTAAAGTAGGTTGTTAAACGTATAATGATGTCATCATTGTTTTAGTTTTTTATTGTATAGACACCACGCCAAAAAGTTGGAGTAGGATAAGTGGAATTAAAATTAACGTAGTTCCTGACAGTCCCAGTAAACATGGGGTTTAAGAAAACCGATGTGACTGAACAACACGTGCTCCCTGTTCACAAAACGAAATGTGCTCATACATGTGGAGATACGTTTTCGAAATACTATATGTAACATTCCAAGGACAAGAACTGTTAGAAAGCTTCCACGTGGAAAATACTGGGAGTTGTTGCTTGTACTATTGCTGATGAGTAGTAGAGGAGTTTGGTCTTCATATGAATTGGACATCACCCACAATTGATCGCAGCTGTCGCATTCGCACAAACTTTCCAGTCGGCCCCCTTTTTGAAAAGAACTACTGGATTCGAGTTTCGTTCCCGTTATGGCTTGTCACTAGTGCATATCCTTGCCACTGCCGCAACTAGAACTCCGGCCACGATGTTCATGAGCAGGCAACCGTGTTTACCATTGTGCCATTGACTTCACATTAGGCACGAACGAACTATCATCTGTGAACGCTCAACCACTTTCGCTTGTGAGTAATGGTCAAGTTGTCCAATCGCTTTCAAAGGAGATATAATAACTGATTTAAGTTTGGAGAGAAATCCTAGTCGAGGAGCCACCAATTGGAGATAAAAATACAACTGCTGTCTCCTATCGATACTGCCGGGGCAATCTGATCATTATTCACAAGCGAAAGTGGCTGAGCGCTCATATATGATAATTCGGTCGTGCCTAGTATAAGGTCAATGGCGCAATGATAAACACGGTTGCCTCCTGAAAAGCTTGACCGGAGTTTTAGTCCCGACAGTGGCCAGGATATGCACTACTGACAAGCTCTAACAGGAGCGAAACTCGAGTCCACTACTTGCACTATTCTTTATACTTCTGATGTTTCAGCATAAGTTTAATTGATCAAAATGCTGTGTCGGATTTGACGCTGGACAAAATAGATTAGACAAGAAGTGAGCATTTTTATGGACTCTGATAATTTAGTGGGTGTTACGCAAACGAACATTTTCAACTTAAACAAGCCTGCTTCTCTAACTGCAGCTCTCAATTTATTGTTAAAATGGATCATTATGACAAACTGAGAAATCTCTATCAAACGGATGATAAACTTTAGGTAGAACAATTGAAGGTCAATTAATACACCAACCCTGATTATTTGTTTAAAGGACAAAGATGAGACGATGACTGTACACTATCCAGGTAGTTCTTCAATCAAAACCTTTAAAACCACTTGCGGCTGGAAAGCCGTTCCACTGAAAACTACACGTTTATAGGGTAATCGATTTTAGATGGGGGAGTTTTGATGCTTCTCCCTCAAGCTACCGAAAGTGTATGATTTGCTTGGGTTGTTCTGAATATATCTGCGATTTTTCAAAAAAAGTTGACATTATTGAATTAAGAAGGCTGAAAGTTGATTGTGCAATTTAATTTTATTTACGCAATTAAAATTAGATTACCGCAAACTGACACTATTCTCATTTATGCTGTAATAAAACTAAATTAAACACCTACGATGAGCTAGTTTAATTCACTTACATTTTTATTCTACATCGAGGCGGAAAACAACTGTAAATACCGCTTGCAAAATGCCATCATTATTTACGTGGTAGGAGCAGGAGTTACGGATAATTTATATGAACGAAGATGGAGGCAACTGAGACCTGGAGGTTAACAAGTCATAAACTTTCAAATAGTGGTTTACTGTTATTAGTTTTGTACACTTTCTCTAAACCAACTTCAGATTAATAATCGTAGGTTTGATAGTACATGTGAAAATGCTGAGACACAAACCTATTGTTCAGTCTTATAAGTCAGTTGCACGGAGCATTTAACCATATAAACTCGGCAAACGGTGGGGAAACAGTGAAAAGAACGAACGACACTCGTGCACAGCAGATTAAAGTAAGCGGTTTCAGGTCATCGGCAACCAGCTTGATTGAGGCAGCATCTTCAACCAACAGAGAAAAGGCGTACAGCTCTCGGCTAGTATTGCTCCAATAAACACCATTATTTTGTGTTTGCAATTGGGTAACATGATAGCAAACAGGGCAGCAGAGTCTAAGAAATGACCTTCTTTGTTTTATATGTAACTTCATTATGCTAAACCTACATCTCACATCTTCCCGTTGATTGCCTTATGGACTATGATTAACTGTAGGCTGAGGAATTATTCGCGAGTTTGACGCATATGTTCATAGTCCATTTAACAGCATTGCAATGAACAGTCCGATGAGCATACACTGCCTGACAATTTCCTCGGGTACATATTTTCAGATAAAATAAGGCTAGAAGGAGATTGGAATAAATCAATCACTCAACCATGCCAAACGTTTTTCAAGAACGAATATTAATTCCACTCACGTTCAGAGTTGTGAAAAGCAGTAGGTTCCTAATGGGATCAAATTAAAAAATGGTTTCGGAAAGAAGTCGAACTACATCCATTGCTTCAAAGTTAGCTAGACATTTGCTAATGCGGTTTGCTGCTTAAGTCAAGGTTAGCGGATTCTTCAGTTGATGGCTGGTGTTAAAAAGCGTAGTGACATACAGTCTGTCCCAAGATCCTGGATGACACAACAGTTTCACATTGTAGGCTTAGACAAGTGTGTGTTTTGTGGCTACAATGCATCAGAAGCACACAACAGACTTCTCGGTCGTCTCTGTTTGTCAGGTAGGCGCGTCTGCTGGACTAAGACTGTACATCGTACTACGTAAAAGACAAACCCTACAGCCTTATATTTATTATCACACTTTCAAGGTAATTTTGACGTTTATTCCATGTCCAGCAAGGCTCTTAGGTCGGCAGAGTTTGATCATTAACCATATGCCACTCATGCCATTTTCATTTGTAGAAATCAGAAAATCTACCAGCCGGGTAAACGACTTGAATACCTGCACACTACCAGGAACGTCCCCAAGCCAACGAATCGGAGATGGCCTTCTACATGTAGCCTATCTGTTAAATCAACGAGGTGTTCCCGGCAAGTAATCATTTGCGGACGATAAGCGGTAGTGCTACTAGAGCTTGGTGGGTTAACATTTGGCAGCCGGGTCTCTCATAAACTGTCGTTTAAGGTATTTTACGATACTACAATGTGAGATAAGTTATCCGACCAAAAAGTGGACTCGGATGTCACAAAAATGATATGTAGTTGTCTGGCGTTCTTTTCATACGGCGTAAGGACAAATCGAGTCTCCACTAACCACAGGCAAATCCCCTAGACAGCGTGAAAATCATCATGGAGATCATCGTCACCAATGAGTACGTGAGATGTGCCAGGTAGCTTGAATGACTAGACCATACGTTAACAGATATTCTGCATCAAATCCGTCTACCACTGTGAATTTTCGGACTATTAAGACGGTGAATCCGTGAACGTGTATTAGTTAAGAATTTTGTTTTATGTTACAAACGTAGTAATTTTTAGATGGATCGGCAGCAGACATTGCCTCCATTTTAAGTTTCGTCCCAACAAACTAATAATTTTTCAGTTTTTTTTTAATCGACTTTAATTAATGATACTGCGGCCTTTTGTCGCCAAAACACCACAGATCGGACCACTTGCTGCTGACGGAAGTTATAGCAAAAAAGATATTACACCAAATTCAGAGGCGATATCTTTTTCTCAAGAAACTCATTCCAACATTTTTCTCAAATGCTATTCTGACTTTTAACCTTCACTGCGTGAACACTTGCAAGTAAATTAAAAGACAACTCTTTTACGTGCTTTGAAGGCTATCCACATTGGCATCTGCTGACTTTCTAAAACACGACTTCAGGATTCGGGTTCAGTCGTGCAACTGCAAGCTCATCTGACTATTTCATTATGCGCGTACAGTGTGCGCGTGTCTGAACATATTCAGGCCCGACCAACCAACAAAGTTGGTGTTGCAGTTACCTTCAGCGTGAACGCAAAAGGCGCTACATGATCAAATATGCGTCGACAGCGGACACTGTGCTATTTGGACCAAAGATACTGTTAAAGCACGATTAAAGCCTATCACAAACGCTATCTGTTTGCTGCTGTGATATATGCCTCTATACAGTGTTGTGCAAACATATTCAAAGATTATTTTTATCACAAACTTGTTAAACTTTCGTGCACGAGGATTGTGGCACTGATTGGGGGCTTGAACATTTAATTAGGCAGGTCACGTGCCCATTAACATTACTAAGATGACTCACACTCTTATGATACTAGTCGAACATACAATAATGAACGTTTGTTATAACTCTGTGCTAATAACAGTCTGTTTTAAGCAAGTACTAGTTCCTGACGTTCTACTCGTCCGTTCGCCATCTGTCGACTACAGTCACTACGTCGAGCACGAACTCACAGTGACTCAGTAATTGTCAGCTTTCTGTGGTGTGAATGCCTTCAAAAGTTGCAAGCCAATATGGAGTATCTGTCTGGATTTCAGTCATACACCTTTATGTGCAAAGTTCGTTCTGCTGCTTTGTGGAAGGCCACTTTGACTTCAAACAATAATGGACATATCTAAATTAACGGAGTCACAAGCAGTATGAGCTCACCAGGGCGCGCTTGCATCTAGCCCAGGGCCCCATGCACCAGAAGAAAATGGTACACACTGGGCATATACGACACGTGAAGCACAAGTGTGGTAATTTCTTACATAGTACTGCTGTTCGTTCAGTCATCAATCGCTGGGCTTTTATGCGATCACCGAAACTTCATGACGTCCGCCGGAATATTCCATCTAGCGGCGAGTTCATGACAGAATGTCAGCAGAAACGTTGAATACAAACGGTTATTTAAGTACAAAAAGCCGATGTTAATAAGCTTCACGACAGTTTTCCTATCTGATTCAAGTATCAGACAACATTATGTCAGGCACAAGCGGTCTAGTACATGAAGTCACTTATGGGTCTATTCGTCACCTGCAGCAAGGCTTCGAACGCCGGTTTTCAACATTTCTAGCAGCAGTTCTACTGGCTGCCTGAATCACTGACTAAGCTCTCGAGCCCTGCCTGTGCTCCTTGGTCTGTTGATGTTTCACATTCCTTTGCTAAAATAGACCCACTCAAGGTAAAGTTCACGGGGAACCCGACTCTGATGAGTCACGCCATACGTTTTTGTATACGATGGCCTGGCCCTAATTAAAAAGAGTCCAACAAATTCATACCAAATGACTGAGATTTAGCTGACTATCATCATTTTAAAAAAGGGCGCGCACTTTTTATGTAAATGACTACGAACTAACCTGATTTTAACTGCTTTTAAGCTGCTTGCGACAATTCTAGTTGAAAAACTGAGCGAAAATTGCGGACAGCTTATCCGTAAAGAGCATCCTGGTTTGTGCTTTGGCGCTGTCTGAACTAATCACACAGTTACCCTACTCCAGATAATTGAACTTCATCATCCATCTAGAAGACTGACAGTCGTCTTTCTGGACAACAAATTGGCTTTTGGTTCAGTTGACACAGTTGCACTCGGGGACTATCTGTCGGTGATGGCATCTGTTTGGGAAGTATCCAAACACATTGTGTCTGGGCTTCATGATAATCTCAAGGAACAGAGCAACATCTTCCGCATATTCTGTGTCTTAAATTTCAAAGCCTCCAGACACAGAATATGCGGAAGATGTTGCTCTGATCCTTGAGATTATCATGAAGCCCAGAACATTTTAGGCAGACTAAAGTATTCTATGCGTCAGTGTGATGTGGCCTTCTCACCCACTAAGTGCACGGTACCCTTGCAAGATTATCAAAATCCTGCACCAGCTCTTCTACTTGGTGGTAAGCTGTTGTAAGTAATCGAGAGGGTCGTGTACCTTGGGATTTGTTTCGAGAGTGGTGGAACGCGTAACGAGATCATATATCTTAAAACTACGGCTTGGATAACGTTTGGCAAATTACGGTACCTCTGTCATCTGCATGATGCCAGTATCTCTGTGAAAAGCCGCGTATGCAGCATCGCTTTAAGAGCAGCCTTATTAGACGGTTGCAAGTTCTGCTCCACTTGCGCGGAGGACGTTCACAGAGTGCTCACCATTGTCCATCGCTTTATCGGAGGCCTTAACAGGTCGTGGTGAAAACCTCGTATCAACAGTAATGACGTTCATCAACGTGTCTTCTGGGCAGATGAACTCTGTCGACCTCTGAGCATAATTACTTCCTTTTACAAGTTTCATTAGTTCACCCACATCTCGCGAATGTCATCTCACACTTGTCGCACCAAGTTTTGTTTACGAATGGTGGGTTAAGTTGAAAGCGGCATTTTGTTGGCTAGCGTGCGACTTATGTTCGGAACATGATAGCACTTACAACGAATGGTGTTCCAGTAGGGCACTCCAAACTTTTTAGCTAGATATGAAGGAAGAACAACACTTTTAGTTGGAAACGCTAGCATATATAACGAATAACAGAAGACGATGGCGGTCGTGTTGCAAGTCTCTGCGTATACCGGTGCACTTCCATATTTTTCTCTCCCTTTATCTTGCACGATTATTTTTTTCAGCTTCTCATATTGTAGCACCATTGCACTTTTTCGGTGAATTTGCTAAGGAATTTGCACCGATGTACGAACGTTATCAGGTGTGAAGTGTAGGGCATGGATAGCTCGCAAGAAATGGACTTTATTAAGCAAATCATGCTCTGAACAGCAGCATACGTCAGACTGCTACTATAATGATAAAGTGGTTTCATTGTTGGTCTACTATAGAAAGTGAACACATGTGTTCTACAGATCGTAGAAAAAAGTATTGTCGACTCTGTGCCTGAGATGAAACCAGTTGCTGGCGTCAAAAACAGTTTTTCATGTCATGTATTTGTCTCCACTGGGCAGTGATTCGTGTGTACAAGATTTTGCCTAATAAAGTTGGTTAGGTACAACAAAAGCACGGAACTTTTGATATCTGACATAAAGATAACAGCTTCAAAATCACTTGCTTCGAACAGTGGTTTGTTTGAATGATAAAATCAGCCATTACGAAATCTTAGTCCATCATACTGAGGTTTTACAGCAAAGGTTGCGAAACAACTCAGTGAAGTTTTAATGTTCGAGGCTCGCCAAAATTGAAATAATTAGAATATTAATCAGATTTAACTCATTAAAAGATATTAATGTCGAGAAATGAGATTTTGGCAGCGTTACGTCGTACAGACAATAAGCAAGTGAAGTTTGCATGATAATACGTTTACGAAAAATACGTATGACGTTCACTGTAAATAAATTTTGGACGATAACTGCTTGCAATCAATCGCCAATGTTAAAACTGAAGGAATCTGCGTGTATTTTTATGAAACTTTACAAATAACTTTAAATAAAGAATGCAAGCGTAACTACATCACCATCACTGAGGCATTTGGGGCGCAAAACTATTCCTTGTAACCTTCCACCTCAACTGAAAATATAAGAAATACACGGCAGAATGCCCCAACCTTAATCTAAGACAGAGTAGGATGGTTAGATCGTCATCTACAGCGAAAAAACAGAGTGTAAATTTATATGACAGGTGGACTTAAAAACACTTTTCTAATGCTAATCATTTCGCTCATAAAGCAGGTCAACATTTTTCATCTACCTTGAAATAGTGTTCCATGCGGAAGTTACCACTTTCTAAATGATGGATCGACATCTGCCGTTAAAGCGTAGCTGATAACAAAATCTCATTTTTAATTGGCTTGAAACCGGCTGAAATCAGTTCTGAAGATCAGACCTGGCCAAGCAAAGTTTATGGGTTGGTGACTGAAAGCGCTTGCTGTCAAAGAACATTTGTAAAAACTAGACAAGCTATGACTAGTAAAGCCTTTATATTAAACTATTCCACTATTTTTGTTTAATGGTAAGATACGGAGTTGGAGCGAAATCATGTCCAGCAAACTAATTCCAATGTGTCTGTAGGTTTTCAGATCCACTGAACGATTTGTTGCCTGTCAGGCTTTTGTGCAATAGTAAAATTTTTCCGGTGAATTGTCACTGTTGCATAAACTATCGATCGAAACTAGATTGAATTTTAACGGACTGAACAGAGAAGACTTTAGAAGTATTGCGCAGTGAATGTAGAGTGAACTGACTCCTGCACAGTTTTATTTGTCGAATATATGGTCCAGCACGGTAAACAGTGAAGTTATCGTAAGAAATGTTTTGTATGAAATGGATCCGAATATGACACCAGACGGTGAAAAATGGAACGGGCATTTGGTTTTTGCTTTGTTCGAGCAGGACACAGACCGACCAAAGTGATAATTGACGATAGGGTTCTTAACCTCACTACCGTGCGAATACACGCGTACACACCGTATTATACACAGATGAAAGAACTGTCATGAAGAGTACCTGACTTGAAACTGATTACAATATAATTCAGTGAAACGAGAAAACCAACTAGGGTAAATCACAGGGCAAAATAGTAAACTGCTCACTTGAGAGATGTGGTAAACTTTTAGGCATTCCAGCAACCAGGTTGAGAAATGAAAGCTATTGAACATCACCTAAGTGAAACAAAAGCTAATTCAAGTGTGAAAAGAAGAACAGTTACTGTGACGATGAACAATGACGTGCAGCATGCCAACACCGAGCACGGATACAACCAGAAGACAAACATGCATAGAGTCGATACAAAACGCAAACAGATGAGCAGGCACACGTCTAATGATTACAGTGGGTGGGTTATGGAGAAGTTTAATACTTCTGTAACTAAGCTCCAACTCGTCACAAGGTGTCACAACCATCTGCCCCAGATGTTATGTATTGTTTCTCCAAGTTGGCCAGGCGAAACCACATTTAAGATTTCATACAAATTTGTTGACCGGGCGTAAAGTTGAACATTTCAAACAAACCATTTTTGGCCCAAGAGTTAGGCAATGAAATAAACTGACAGAACTTCTATCCTCAAGATGGTGTGCTCATTCACACGTAGATTTACAGTGTCCACTCAGTGGTAAGTTCCTTATGCAGGTGAGCAGATGAATATCAACTGGTGTTCAACCAGGTGTGGACAGCTTTATCTAGGCTAAGAATCAGTGTTCTCCCAGAGATCTGTAGCATGTTGAGAAACGACCTAATGATTTCAGTACTCTTGGGTAAGGGTCTATTTCTACCTTCATAACTCTCTTGCGATGCGTCTTTAAAGAATTGTGGTGGGAAGTATGTCCTGTTTAGCGATGGTCCACAAGCATATTTATTTGCCTTTGTTTGCTTAAATTCAGCACGGCTGGAGATATTAAAAAAGCCTACAGCGTAAAGTCGTCCGTGGTTTCTTCCCAGGTGATTCACTGTAAGTCAGACTTTCAACATTATTCCATAGGCCGTACGAAGACCTGCGTGGATACTCCGTAGCATTCAATCCTAAGTTTCACTTTCATTTGTGGACCTTGAGCTTGTGACCGTCTAAGCACTAACCATCACAGTTAGAATGGTGTGAATAAGAACTGACGTTCTGTGAGTGATTGTTTTTGCAAGATTTGGGTAATTTAAAAAAGTCGCCATGCATACCCCCGTATAATTTACTATAGTTTGTGCTAACAAGCATGGTGCATTGCTCCTCACTTCGTAGTCCGCAGTGTAAAACACTATTAAACAACCCATTAAGACCCCACAGGAAAATGTGTAAATCGACGTTATTGATCTAAATCCAGCCGGAAAACTAGCCGTCGAACTTCGGATATCCCTTCAGCAGCGTAATAAATAAATCGAACAGCGAAGTACCACGATGTTCCACCATCAGTGCTAATTACAGTTTGACACTGCCATTCCGCTTAAGTGCTGTCACATGTGAAATTGAAGTGATCTCAGGAGGAGAATATAATATCCGAACATCTTCACAAACGCGGTTCAAAACAATTGTCAGTTTGACTCAACACCACTGCGTCCTTCCCTAATTAGTAGGCTACTAAACTCCAAAATTTCCTGTGAGGTTGAGATGATAACAGTAGGTTTGCCAGATCAAAGGCTGAGAGTCGCTACGCCAGCACAGTAATAAGTGGCGTGTGAATACGTGCCCTATCTTACCGGAAGATTATTATCTTTGCTTGAGTGGAAAAAATACACACATTCAAAATGACAGGAATGTGAAACAGATCGGCAGTCCGCCGCGTCTAAAGCACTTGGTGAAATACAAGTCATACTACAGAAAGTAACACCGGCAATTATTCCGTTCATGATCTCTTTAGGTTACATATTTCATCATCGTTGAAGCAGCCGGTGTCTCGTTGGGAGGCTAAGAATAATGCTTCTTAACTCATGTGACAATACTAAACGTGTTGCTGCTTCGAGGAAGTGCCTTCCCTAATTTGCCAGTGATGCAATCTCAAACGTTTGTCCGAGTAAAAGGCACGGTTGCTTAGAAAACAAACGTTTTGTGTATCGAACTAAGATCGGAGAAGTTTCCTATCATGTTCACAGCTAACCATAACCCTAATTATCTTTCAGTCTGTAACAAACGTGTCCGCTTCTTTCGTTCTATTTGCAAAGTATTCTTTAGATTTCTGAAGTACGGCGGCACTTCTTTAAGACTTTTACACTCGTTGGAAATCAGAAAGCTGCCTTATTTCTACGTGCACCAGTTCATTACCACGTCGTTAGATATGGACAATATAGGCTCAAAATGAAACGCCAATCAGACGATGATCAGCAACACTACAACAGATTCACTTTCATGTCATTGGTATACATTGTAAGGCAGTTTTAACAATTATTAAGAAGTGATGAGCAACCGAATGAAGTTTCACCGTTGATGTTACCGTGATGACCCTGATGTTGTCCCTTATTTTACCACTATCGTAATTCCCACACAAAAGTATCTTTACTCTTCTACACTTGAACTACTTAATACTTTCTAAAAATTGTTTTTGTACAAACCATTGACTGCTGCTGACATTTTGGCAGAAAATATGTAACGGAAATTCAGGTTGCCTAATATTTTGTCGTATGACATAATTGTTCTGTTTCACTATCGAGGTTCTGTGATTGTCTTCGCCAAAACGTTTAAAGACGTGTAGAAAGAAGTGGCCAACAAAAAGGCCTCAGAAATATGTTATTTACGGATCTCTTACAGTTGGATTTGAAGAATTTCGGAGGCAGTGAATTTTCAACGGAGCAATCACCTAACGCACATTTCGTCGCCCCCTGTATCAGAGAAAGTTCGGCTACCTGCAAAGTTATGCTGAACTATTTCCGTTCCAACCCTTGAAAATGAGAGTAGGTGCAACTTATCTGAAAGCACTTGACATACCTTAGATTGAGAAGTTGTGAATGAAGTCAGTGGGCGGCGGATTGACTAATCTATTTGCACAAATCTGAGAAACGACAAGTCTTCTGTGATGAAACATCCCTATTTTGCTTGTTACTAACGACACATACTCGAGAACTCTGAAGTAATAATTTTTAGCGCGTCGTTACTTGCTTTAAATTAATGTTCAGTGACTCGTATGCCTTCCGTTGAATGAATTTCTCGTCTCCCTTTATGTTTTGCTGAACCCAAAAGAAGAAATTTTTCAGTTCCTGACTTTGCTTTCTTTGTGCATTGTTATTTAACTGTAAAATAGTATACGCTCCACCATGCGCGACCACGAGGGATTTGTTGATATTTGAAACGATTTTCATCTAAAACGAATGTGATACGACTGTCCTACTGGGTACACTGAACCCAGGTCAGTGTACCCAATATGAGATAAGTATCAAATCATTCGTTTCAGGAAGAATACAAGTTTGGCCTTGAAGTCCTAACATTTTACTGAGTTCAAGGCAGCTGACTCAGATGTGTACCTCACCTGCACAGAAGAACTGACCGACGATATTTTGCGATTAACTGGTCGAGTTGAGCCTGACCAAGGAATATGTTCACACAGGTCCCCTTAGCTTTACTTAGAGTAAGCTGATGATTTTGATTTTGTTGTCCGTTTAACATACAATCCAAGCTAACCTACGTTACTGAGTTCAATCTTCATATGCTTGGACAAACAGTCATGTCTGGCTCGTACACGCTTACTGATTACTGGCTACCTTTTTTGTTCACGGACGTGTTAAAACTACCTCATTTGCAAAGACGCTCCAGAAATTTTCCACTTAGTGGGAGATGAACTGAACCTGAAAATTGAGGTTGTTACGGATAGTTACGATTGCCCACTATGAAAAAATGCAAGCCGATTCAAAGTAGGGTGTTCTAATTGGCATTATATAGTACTGTGTAGAATATTCTTGTGGACAGATAGCAACGGGTATTTCACTTTAACCGAATAAATGGGCTTTTTGGTGGGAGAAAAGATCCGACGGTCTGGATTTCGAACGGCATGAAACGGCCTTGCGTGTACATTAGTCAGTAAATTAGGATGCATGTAAAAAGCAAAACCTTCATTTATGTTCATTTTCTACCACTAATCAAAAACACTGAAACCATCTAAGCCTCAGCTTGTTTGTTTTGCTGAGCTGTGATAGAAAAAGCCAACATTAAGCGGGAGATCTATTACCCATGTGAGTCGCTTAGATTAGTCGGGGAACGGAGTCTTTTTGTTCGTCAACGGATTGCTGCAAGCTTTGACATAATGTCACCAAAAGTACAACCGATGGCTATTTCATGTTCTAAATTATTCGTCATTACGATTGCATGTAACTTTTTCCTTCCAGATCTGATTTTCCGGTAAATGTCTGAGCGATATCTGTCCCCACTAACAAACTGAACCTAAGGACATATGTTGGTTTGTGTGCGTCTTTGTGTAAAGACGGGTCTTATTAGTTGGGGTATGTCCAGTAAGGACAGATGAAAAATCAAAATCCCCTAATACTCATCAGTAACCAAAATACCGCTCAACAAGTTAGTGAGTTCTGTGATTTCACTTTGAAGAGAAGTTCTAGTCGATGGGTAATCGATTGGCGTTAATAGAACCGTTACCTTTTCTCCTCCCGTGGAGATCCGGCAAATTGATCATTACTCACAAGCAAAGGTATTTGAGTGTTTCCAAATGATGATTCGCTCGTGCCTGATGTGAGGTCAATGACGCAGTGGTAACAAGGTCGATTCATGAAAGCGTGGTCGGAGTTCCAGTCCCGGTCGTGGCAAGAATATGTACTACTGAGGAACTCGAATCAGAGCGAAACCGGAGCCTAGTGCTTCGTTTTGAAAAAGGTTGGGTGAGATTTCTGACAAGGATATGCACTAGTGACGAGCCCCATTAGGAGCGAAACTCAATTCTAGCCGCTCTTTTAGAAAGGGGCCGACTGGAATATCTTTAGGGAGGCGACAGATGCGATCAGTTGTGGGTGATGTTCGGTCTGTATGAAATGCCAGATATATCGTCCGTTCTAATGAGGTACGTACAGCGGAATTCAAACCGCTTATACTCCTATTTGTGGTGTGTGTGAAGCGATAAACTGAAGGCTTTATTCATGACCATGGTGTACATCACTTAACAAAATAACTGTTTATTGTGTAATAAAAAATTGTCATACCAATGGAAGGCAAATGATTACAATAATTTTCCTCAGTGAGAGGTTTACTAGTTATCAGTTCAGATTAGAATAAATAGTTCAATGAATGAAGTTCACCTAATGGCAAACAAATCCGAGTGATCTACGTTTGTTAGTGCAAACGAATCTGAGACTAATTAACAGATAAAAGTTTTTAACCTAAGAAAGGACTGCGGCCAAGTTGCTTGTTATCTGAGTCTTGAAGCGAGTTATTTTTCAGCCTGTCGTTACTTACTTCAACAGCGCAAACGAACACGCTAGTCACACTACTTTTGAGGCTAGTTTACAGATAGACTTTTGAGCGCTTTGGGGGGGTGGGAGACGGGTGTTGTTGAATAGGAAACTGTCACTATATGACAAATTGCAAGGACTAAAGGTCAGGCTAACAAATGATTAAAACAAAGGAAATTTGACCACCGTTGAAGGTCACGTAACTAAATATTTGTATCAGATTTCCGCGTGACACAGTTGACCTCTAAACAAAAGTAAAGATGAAAACCGAACCGCTGGTCGACGCGACAGAATAGAAGTAGGAAAACAGAATTAATAAAATAAGTGTTCCCGAAAACTGTAGTGGATAAGCAAAAATGTTGCTTTCTTTTCAATTCATATAACACATGATCATAAACAGAATAAAATCTAAAGAGAACTGCAATTAATTTGCGTTAGTTGTTACTGGCATTTCGATTAGAAATTTTGCAGCTGTAAATCTATTGCTTAGCAGGGTATATTACATACATAGTACATTAAATATTAGATGGTAGTGTCACTAATAACTGGCGGACTGACACACGGTAACAATGTTGTGAGATAAAAGTGCTAGTAGTACATTGTATTTTCATGATTAATCGTCGTTTATGCATAACCAGTTTCTATAATCATACAGCACTGATATTACGGGTATGTATAACGACTACCTTCATTGTCCCATGCGCAGACAATTTTATATCTAACTAAAAATTCTTGTGATATGGTTAGCAGTATTATTATGATGTATAAATAATCGGTAAATTCGCCCCGGTTATTATATTTCGCAGAAACTCAGTATAAAATAGGAAAGGTTACATATGCAATCAAGCCGTTTTGTTTCCAGAGAATCATGAGATTTGTTGAGGATTATAAAACACATTTTTAACCGCTCATTTACGATTAACAAAAATCTTACCAATTAACCAGGTTCTATTCATATTGGACATGAAATATATATCACAAAAGGCATACATTTCCGGCTTTATTTTTCAATGAATTACGTTTTAGAATATGCAAATAACTTTTCAGAATAGTCTATGAATAGCACTGTGAATAATATAGTTGAAACCTGAAACTTCCTGCACTCAAACTGTTTCAAGCAATATTCAGTAAATTAACTTGATGTATTAATGTAAAAATGGCTTTTCATTGGGAAGGAATAATTCATTAGAGATTAGTAGTAGTTGGGATGGTTTGTAGGTTTTTAGCAACAATCAGATGTTCCATATTATCTGGAGGCATTTCGCATAAAACACGCAGTTCCGGTAGATTTTATTCCACGACAGAAACGTTATGCTCAAACTTGTCCAGTGCTCTACCAATCGAGCTGTTAAATCACTCCAAAGATTCGGAAATTTTATATTGAGGCCCACTCACTGCCCAACCCTCCGTATCATACGCAACCCAAGCCATCTGAAGGAGTGGCTAACAAATAAAATTCCTGACATAGCCAGCGCTAAAATGCGGAAATCGTGTTGTTGATAAGCGATGGCTGCCACTTTGATTATTAGTAATGTTTCATCCGTATTAGTCCTCGCTCACAATTGATCGCAAATACCGCATTCTGATAGACAAGGATGTGAATTACTAAATGATTGAAGAGGGGCAAAACCCACGTCGAGCGCTGCTTCTAGAAAACGGTGAACTTTAGACTTTATCGCAAACACTGTAGATGCTTACAAGTGGTGTCCAAGTTGTACATTCCAGATCCTGTGTAATTAGTACGTATGCACTTTGTTCACTTATGGAGTAGAACCGGTCATTGCACCAGGATTTCGTAGAAGTGAATCAACAGGCAAATCAACCGGTGTTGGGTAAGTTATGTATGGTAGATAAATTTGTCGGTCAAAAGTTTGTGGGGCTACGCAGAAAAGCTGTCAGATGATTCAACCTATTACTTGGAAGCATTCTATGAAGGTGCCGGGTCGGGTCCATGAACGGTCTCCCTCAGGTTCAAGACTCCATTTTATCAAACCATTAGGACATCTTGGTATTGGTATGTTCGCCGAGCTTGGAATTTAGGTTGCAAACGTTTCATCACCAAGCGAGGTGACATCGTCAGTGCGTAATTGTTTTAGCGTATAGTTTTCGAGCGTGGAGATTGGTGAAGTTCGATGGATGCCTGCTCTTATGTAGCAGAGTGAGTTGACCTTTTGATCTGAATTTTGATTGGTCGCTCCCTGTTGTTTTTTGACCTTTGACCTGATTTACCATTGGCTGATTATTGTTGCATTTGAACTTTGACCTGTCGACTGAACTTTGACGCGTCGACTGATCGGCTATTTCTTACAGTTTTTCAGTCTTCCATCTGCAGTTTGACGGGGTGTTCCCTGTTGCTGTCTAATTTTGACCTCGAATCTGATTGGCTGGTCCCTGTAAATTGATCGAGGGAGTCCTTTCT